>VDFB02377251.1:0-14295 GCA_007258455.2 Sequoia sempervirens
TGATTAGAATCTATATATGCTTGGAGGTGTGTATGATCTTTCATGGTGGGATGGGGTATTCAAGATCTAAATATTAATCAAGCGAGAAAAACCATAAACCTACCATTTAAAGTTATACCCAACTCATGTCACCATCCATGTCATCCTTTTCATCCATTGACAAGGGAAACCAAAATGTCTTCCATGTTGAACCAACAACTATCCATCCTATTTCACCAAAGGAACACCAATAGTCACCCTGTAAGGAATACAATACCTGATGCAAAATTCTATTTCACAAAATGGTAGTCATAGTCTTCTGGTTCCACCCACTTTCACCTCATCCATCCCATGTTTATCCAACTCATCCATTTCATGTTTTTCCACCTTCATAGCACCTATAGGAAGTCAACCATGTCACACAATTGACCTCATTGATCTAAAGCACGACATCATAGATCCCCCTTTTATGTGAAGATCAAAATACTCCCTCTCATGATCCCAGTTCATCTCATCATTCCATTCCATGTCATGATGCCATACCATCTCATGATTGAAGTATTTCAACTCCATACCATAATTAGAGTGTATAAATTCATTAAAAAAATCTTTCCATCCATTCAATAAGTCAATACCCCTAAGGTATGAGCATTTCCATCACATCTCATGATAATCCTAAACTTTCACAAGATCCCATTCATGAACCACAAACATATAAGCTTTGTTCATCCACCTTTATAAAAGTTGGTTTTCTCGTACAATACCACATGCCTTCATGAGTTCCATTTACCTTCACACCCTAATATTAAAACACATGTAAATTCTTACGGCCTTAGCTGCATACCTCCTTCTTAAGACATTGGTAGCTCTTCCAAACACAAGAGGACTCCCTTTAGATCAATACATCCACCTCCTCCATCATCTTCACCATCTATTGTTGGACCGTATCCATGAACCCTTCCATCCATCATGGGCCCATATGTTCCTAATGCATATCCCTAGGTTCCCTTTCAAGAACAACAAAGTTGCATACCCTTATATTCATTCCAACACCTTCCACTTCAAAATCCTCTCATTTCATAAAATCCCTCCATGGCATATCCAAGCAATTGGGATACCAAACAAGAAATGCATAAATCGAAGAATCCACAAAAACCTAAATATCATCATGTCTCACTAAAAATACATGCAAAAAAAAGAAAATATGCTCCAAAATAAAAAGCAAAACACTTCCAAAAAAATGGAAGGTGCCTATTAAGAAAAAAATGAAAAGGCTATATAGAAAAATGAAAAGTGAAAACAATGTGGGTTCCAAAGCCAAAGCAAAAGAAAAAATCTCGCATATCATTATCTATCTACAACTCAAACATACCTTCATCTATCATAACAAGATTCACACCATACCATATGAAGAACAATATGGAAGAAATATCAAGGTTATGCAATCAAAGACTGAAGGGAAACAACCATATCAAGATTCTATGTTCAATGTGAGTTTGTTTGATTTCATGCATGCATTATCTTCTAGCTCTTAGACACAATTGAGGTTTACAATTGGTTTTTACAGATCTCAAGTGTTCATGTGTTCATATAGAATTTTGAAATATGTATCTTCTTACTTGAAAAGTGTTACGAAAGTGTCCTTAGTTATTGTGACTAACAAATGCACAATGTTGTGTTCTACTTGTATACTTGAAATAGACCACATGCCTTATGTATACTTCAACATTTTTTAGACATGTCTACATTGATGTTGTTTGTCATTGATGTCAAAAGGTGTTTGATGCCAAGTACATGCAGACTAAGTTGCTTCATTTTGTTCTCATGGATTGGTTTCAAAGACATTATTCATTCATTTGGTGATCTACAACCAAAGTGGTTGTTGATATTCATGTTGAAGTCCTTGTTGTTCACTCATTACTTGTTCACATGGTGTTGGTGCAAAAGGTATTGATAGTTGTTGCAAAATTTTGATAGAGTTGTTTCATGAAAATTTTTGAGGTATTGATCAAGTACTCATTGCACATTCATCATTCACATTTTATTCCTGATGGTTAATTCATTTTCATGTTGTAACTCTAAGGTATTTGATGGATAGGTTTTTGGCATAAAGACATGATTGGTGTTTGTTGATGAGACCTTCATGCTTCTACAAGGATATAAACCAATGTCGAAAGCATAATATTCTACATCAAAGGTATATGGTAGGTTACAAATAAATTACATGTTTTGAAGCCCATTAAGTTTCTTTGAAGTTGTTTCGTGTTCTTTCATTGCTTGTGAGTTTGTTCTTAAACCGTATATGAGGTTCATTATGCAAATTTTATAATAGGTGTACTCCTATCTCCAAAGGTTCACTATGCTTGAGTGTAATTAAACTTCCTTTTAAGGGGTACCTGATTGAGTTCATGTGGTTGGATTTTTTGGGTTGTCATTGATAGGTTTACTATGTTCAATGATTTACTATTATACTTTGATATATTTTTTGCAAGCATGCATAGCTTGTTCAAAAGCACCTATTATAGGATTTTAGCCATAGCAGTAAGGCACTTAACTATTTGATTAAATTCTTTGGTAGACATGTATGAAAAATGTGGTAGCATAGACAAGGCAGTGAACTGTTTCATAAAATGCCTTGCAAAGAAATCTAGTCTCATGTTGATGGAATGCCATGACAATCCATATAGTAGCAAGAAAGCAATATGGATTGTCATGGCATTCCATCGCCACATGACCACATTTCTTTTAGGAATTTTATCAAACACTTCACTGCCTTTTCTATGTTGTTGCTTACCATTATGCTTTGGTAGATTTTTTTACAAGCATGCATAGCTTGTTGAAAATAACCTATTTTAGGGTTTTAGCCATAGCAGCAAGGCAGTGAACAGTTTTATAGAATGCTTTGGTAGAAATGTATGAAAAATTTGGTAGCATAGTGAACTGTTTCACTTAATGCCTCAAAGAAATGCAGATAGCAATATGGATTGTCATGGCAGTCCTTCACCACGGGACTGCATTTCTTTGAGGCATTAAATGAAAAAGTTCACTATGCTACCACATTTTTCATACATGTCTACCAAAGCATTCTATCAAACTGTTCACTACCTTGTTGCTATGGCAAAAAGCCTAAAACAGTTTCTTTTGAACAAGCTATGCATGCTTGCAAAAAATATATCAAAGCATAATAGTCAATATGGATTCTCGTGGCTTTAAACACCATTGTTAAATAGTAAATATGGATTGTTGAAAAAATGTATCAAAGCACAATTTTAAATATGGATTGTCATTGCATTCTAGGGCCATCATCTTGGAATGCCATGACAAGCCATAGACAAACAATAGAAATAGTTTGTTTCCTAGACCATGGCTTGTCATGGCATTCCAATTACCATGGTGTTGCAATGCCATGAGAATCCATATTTACTATTATGCTTTGATACTAAACACTTGATGTTTTCCAACAAGCATATACATGCACAATATGATTGCAAGTTGGAAAACACAGTGTGAGCTGAGTATATGTCTTCCAAAACACAATGGCAACCCATAGATCAATAATCATACACAAAAATAGTTCACGTTTGTCATGGTGCATTCAATCACCATGGTGTTGCAAATGCCACGACAATCCATATTTACTATTGTGCTTAGATAGTAAACACCCGATGTTTTCCAACAAGTATATACATGCACAATATGATTGGAAGTTGGAAAGCATAGTGTGAAATGTAGTATATGTTTTCCAAAACATAATGGTGGCAAACCCATAGATAAGCAATCACGTAAAAGTTCAATTGCCTAATTCCATTTCCACTTGTCATGGAATCTCCAATCAGCATGGTGTTGCAAATGCCATGAGAACTATATTTACTATTATGCTTTGATAGTAAACACCCAATGTTTTCCAACAAGCATATACATGCACAATATGATTGCAAGTTGGAAAACACAGTGTGAGGTAAGTATATGTCTGCCAAAACATAGTGGCAACCCATAGATAAGCAATCATACATAGAAATAGTTCATTTCCTTGTCTATGGCTTGTCATGGCATTCCAATCACCATGGTGTTGCAATGCCATGGCAATCCATATTTACTATTATGCTTTGATAGTAAACACACCCAATGTTTTCCAAACACATATACATGCACAATATGATTGGAAGTTGAAACACAATGTGTGAGTTGAGTATATGTTTCTCTTAAAAACACAATGGCAACCCATAGATCAATAATCATACACAAAAATAGTTCATTTCCTAGTCTATGACTTGTCATGGCATTCCAATCACCATGATGTTGCAATGCCATGACAATTCATATTTATTATTATGCTTTGATAGTAAACACATGATGTTTTCCAATAAGCATACACATGCACAATACGATTGCAAGTTGGAAAACACAGTGTGAGATGAGTATATGTCTTCCAAAACATTGTGGCAACCCATACATAATCAATCATACACAAAAATAGTTCATTGCCTTGTCTACGTAAATCAAACTTTATATAGTATTGTCCAACTTATGTTGAACAATATGCAATCAACCAATCAGATTGACTAAGATTCGTTCATGGCATCGATGATCATCCTAATGCAATACAAATCCATTGTAAGTTCAAAAAGTTATAGTGTACAAAGTAGCAAATTCGACCTCCTAGGACCTAAAATAATACCCTTATGATACTAGTCACAAAAAAATCCCATCAACTTTGTGCTATGCCTTAGGTTGGAAATGTCATACACTAAGCCTCCATGATTCTTGTTCAGAACTACAAGTTAGCTTAGACTAGATCTACTTGGATAATTCTGCATTGTATTCAGGGATGTTTAAACAAATCCAATTATCAATGCTTCAAGGACATACATCATACTATCAACCATGTGGCTGATCAATTGGATATCAAAGTTGATACCATAACCTACGTAGTTGAACGCTTCGATTGGGTACTGTTCAATTGGGACTATTTCAGTTTACAGTTTTCTCTTGCTTCAGTCCCATTTGGTACGTGACAGATTTATTGGCATTTCTATTTTCATTTTTCCCTTCTTTGGAGGGCTATTATATATCTTAATTAGATGGTTGCTATGTAGTTGTACTAGTTATGGCTATTGTTTGCTCATAGCCATGGTTCTCTGTATTTTTCTCAACAACTTTGATTCAATAAAAAAAGAAAAGAATGTGTCATGCCATTGTTCAAATAGACAACTTTCATCAATGAAAATTATGTAACTTTAGAATTAAATACATAGAATTAAAAAATGTAGTAATATGTATTATGATAATTCTACAACATAAATCCCTTAAGTCAATACTGCAACAACCCAAACTTGATATCAAGTTGACCTTCCATCAGAGGATTTCCTAAGAAGTTATGTCCTCAATCATAACCACAATTATACTCTACATTGATGTTGTACCATACATATCACAAGAAACTCATTTCTATGCAAAAAGATAGAACAAGGTTATCATATGTCACAAAGACAAATGGAACTTATATTTAAGGGATTTCTTCTGTCAGGAAGTGGAAAGCTACTTTTGCTGGCACGTAAAATAGGGTCATAATTGGGAATCAGTAGCATGTAGCAGTATTAAATAGTCAATATTTATTCTAGTGTATACCCTCGTGCATGGAAATATTGGATATGTGTATTAAGTTGAAGATTAGAAATACCTATAGAGTTTGAGCTTAGCATGCCTTTAAATTCAAACTCCATATTGATACAACAAAGCAAGTATATTATAATAAGCTCTGATGTTTAACTTGCATATTTGTATTCTAGATTTACAAATTTCTTCTAGTAGTCGAAACAGGAAATATGCAACAAATGGTGCATTGTTTGGAAAAGAGAGGGAAGAAAATTATTTAAATTAGTTTATAAATGCACCTGAGACTAGTTTCTACAATCATTTTGCATGCATGGCATAGAGAGGAAATAACAATATCAAGAAAAAACAATGTAAACTAACCCCATAAAGTGGAAAATTTATTTCAAAAGACTAATCATTGCATTCTAATGCAAGAAATGAATCAGAATACTGAACACAATCTTTGAATCTTACCTAGGAGGATGTGTGTTGCTTCCCAATCCTCAACCCATAAAGTTCCATAGTTATCACAAAAAACTAATAGTAATACTAATCTTGTCATTCTAATGCAAGCAATAAAACAAACAATGAAAATGGTCTTTCAATCTTATCTGATCACTTTGGGTTACCTTGCAGTCTGTAGCCCCCAAAAAAGAATAAAAATGCAATAGAACAAAAACATTGAAGTGCAAAATAGAGAATACACTTCTAACAATAATTATGGTATGATGCATGGAAGCTTACACAACACAATGTGCAATGGATTCTTGTTGTTAGCTTTAATGAAACCATAGACCATAAATACATCTACAACACTCTATAGTAAATGGTAAAATACATATAAGATAATGGATAGTGTAATTGCAAGTTGGAAAACATAGTGTGAGGTGAGTATATGTCTTCCAAAACACAATGGTATGCCATATATAAGCAATCATACATACAAACAATTCATTTCCTTGGTTATGGCTTGTCATGTCATTCCAATCACCATGGTGTTGGAATGCCATGCCAATCTAGATCTACTATTATGCTTTGATAGTAAACACACAATGTTTTCCAACAACCATATACATGCAGAGTAATTGAATGTTGGAAAACACAATGTGAGGTGAGTATATGTCTCCCAAAACACAATGGCATGCCATAGATAAGCAACCATACATAGAAATAGTTCATTTCCTTGTCTATGGCTTGTCATGTCATCCCAATCACCATAGTGTTGGAATTCCATGACAATCCAAATCTACTATTATGCTTTCATAGTAAACACGTGATGTTTTCCAATAACCATATACATGCATAATGTGATTGCAAGTTGGAAAACACAGTGTACAATGAGTACATGTCTGCCAAAACACAATGGCATGCCATAGATAAGCAATCATACGTAGAAATAGTTCATTTCCTTGTCTATGGATTATCACGTCATTCCAATCACTATAGTGTACGGATGTCATGACAATCCAGATCTACTATTATGCTTTGATAGTAAACACACAATGTTTTCCAACAACCATATATATGCATTCTATAATTGCAAGTTGGAAAACATAGTGTGAGGTGAGTATATGTCTGCCAAAACACAATGGAAAGCCATAGATAAGCAATCATACTTACAAACATTTCATTGCCTTGTCTATGGCTTGTCAAAACATTCCAATCACCATGAAACCACTTTTCTTTGAGGAAATTTTCAAACTGTTCACTACCTTGTCTCTATTGTTGCTTACTAATATGCTTTCATAGACAAAGCAGTGAATTGTTTGAAAAAATGCATCAAACAAATGTGGTCTCTTGGAATGCCATGACAAACAAATGCAATTTGTAGCTACAATTATCACTCTAGTATGAATGAATTAATATCTCTTGGAATGCCATGACAAACAAATGCAATTTGTATAGGTGGATTTCCCTATAGTTGTGGGTATAGTTTCACAATATATTGTTGATACCTCTACTAAAGATGACAATATATATCTGCAAGACAAACTGCATTGCTTATTAACTAAGGTGTTTCCCACTTTCTCGTAAAATTTGGTTAGGGGGTCTCCATCTGCAAATATCACTCTAATTATCATTATATATTTGCAATTATCACTCTAACTATCTGCAAGCCTTTAGGGAGGAACTAAAAGAAGAGAAAAAGAACAATCCTAACAAGGGAAAAAGCAAAGAGATTGTAATTGTACTGATGGAAGGGTAGAGTAGCAAGGATCCTAGGATTTTAGTGGACGAGATGGCTGCAGCAAAGACACTGGTGACACTTGGAGACTCATACAATACAGTACAGTACCTCTAGGAATCAGCCTTGGAACATTTTTTGGTTATAAAAGGTAACAGGTTTGGTACATATGTTACATAGATGTAGAACCTTATACAATTGCACATATGTAACTACATGCTACAAGTATATATGTAAATCTTTTGTAGATGGTACTTGGAGCAATGTTAATATGAGATGACAAATCTTTTGTATTAGGGGTAGTGTGGGGATATGTATATTTTGTAATTGGAGCAATAGGATGTTATAGCATATGTAGGGCTTCCTAGAGGCTTGATACTATTGCAATTACTTAGATGCACTATGTAATGATCTCTCTATACTTAATACAAAAAAATATTTGTAATTATTTTGTAAAAATAGTGCGGGATGAGAATGTCTTCCAAAACATAGTGGCGAGCCAAAGATAACCATTCCCACATAGAAACAATTAATTTCCTTGTCTATGGCTTGGCATGGCATTCCATTGACCATCAAACCACATTTCTTTCAGCCATTTTTCCAAACAGTTCATTGCCTTGTCTCTATTGTTGATTACTATTATGCTTTCATACACAAGGCAATGAATTATTTCAAACAATACCTCAAACAAATGTGCTTTCATGGAATACCATAACAAAAAAATACAATTTCCAGTTGCAATTATCACTCTAGAATGAAGAAATTAATATATTTCAGAATAGTACTTGGTTGTAAAGGTGGAGTTCCCTATAGTTGTGGATATAGTTATTACCTATGCAATGTGAACTAAATGCATAACTGCTTTTAGGTTGACTATGTAAAAAACCTATATTGTAATTTAAATTTTTTCATCTATCTATGAGCATCTACTTATTAGTTATGCAATGTGAAGTAATGCTTTTGGTTTGAAAGATGTGCAATGGAATCAAATGGAAAACATAGGGTGTTTATAAAACCGCAACCAACATCGCAACATACCCAAACCCTCATGGTTTTCAAGCCTGTATATGTATGTGTGCATTACAAATAGCAAGAATGCCAATTTCTTGACATTATCGCTGATAATGAGTAAACTTGTTCAAAGTGGTGAAACACAGTGTTAATGCTTCTTGGGAAACAATGGGTGTTTATAAAATAGTTCCTTCCATTACATTCCTAAGGTCTAAATAACAAAATATTATAAATACATTCATTTTATTTTCTAAATTCTAAGATGCAAAACACTGGGTTTTACAAAACCCTAAACCCACTTAAAGTTTGAAAACAATTTACAAAAAAACCCTCTTAACATTTTAAACCCCATTACAACTAACAACCCAAATGATTAGAAACCCCTCAACTCACTTTTTGCAATCTCCCCTTGCTCTGCAACCTTTCACTTGCAACTCCACTCTCCAACCTTTCACTTTCAATGTATAGAATGAAAGAGCAGAATACACAATGTCAAAGGTTGTTGGAAACAATGGGCATTTCATTACATTCATTTTGTTTTCTAAAATTATAAGATGTAAAACACTAGGTTTTACAAAACCCTAAACCCACTTAAAGTTTGAAAATAATTTACAAAAAAAAACCCTCGTAACATTTTAAACCCCTTTGCAACTAACAACCCAAATGATTAGAAACCCCTCAACTCACTTTTTGTAGTCTCCCCTTGCTCTGCAACCTTTCACTTTCAACCTACGAAATGAAAGAACATAATACATAGTGTCAATGGTTGTTGGAAAAAATGGGTGTTTCTAAATCTTCATTTCATTACATTCCTACGGTTTTAATAACAAAAGCTTTTGAAGACATTCATATGTTTTCTAAGATTCCTACTGTTTTAACAACACAACTATAAATCCGCATTTCATTACATTCCTACGGTTTTAACAACACATGAAACAATAAATAAAAAATTTCAGCATTACATTCAATCGATTAGAAACACCTCACTTCAAGTCAGTTGGTCCTCTCCCCTGCCTGCGGTGCACCCTTGCTCTCCAACGTTTCGATTTCAACCTGCAGAATGAGAAAACCCAAAGCACAATGTTTTTCCCAAGTGTCTTCAAAGAACAGTACCCGTTACAATTTAAACTGCATTCCTTAATCACATCACATCGCCCTTCCCACACTTAATGGTTAGCTTCTCACACAAGGAAAAAAAACATCAACATATTATCAATGATAGGACATCTCCTCACTTCCCATGTTGTTTCCTTCTGTTGCCAGTTCCATCACTTCTATCATCCGTCAGGCAGGCCCCACACTACACTGTCTCTTCATGTTATGCATGTTACTATGTATGCTGTTATGCATGTTTTCATGCATTTTTGTATGTACATAGGTGCTTTTTGTCTAGTAGTTAGTCGGCTCCTCTTTGGACCCCCCCAAAAAAAAATTATATATATATATATATATTTTCCCTTTTTTTAATTTTTCAATTTTGATTTTCTAATAAATGTCATTTTTATTTTACAAGTAATTTCAAATAATTTTTCAAGCCCAGCCTGAATATTTTTTTTTGCGAAATTATTTAATGACAGGATTTATTTTCTGCACATGCCAAATTAGGGTAAATTGGGCCATTTTACTATTTTTTTTTGCATTTTTTCCAACTTCTCCATAATAGGTCAAATTATATATCAAAATTTGTCGCTTGGCCAACCTGAATCTACACATGAGGTCCATTTTGTCCCAGGAGGTAATTTTTATATTTTCCCCACAAAACCCTCATTTGAATACATAGCTAAAAAAACCCTTTACACCCAAAATTTCTCACACCCCAAATTTGCAAACAACCCATCAAAACAACAAACCCAAAACCCTCAGATCTGCAATAAAACACCTACAAAACCCTTATATCTTTCCATTTCCTTTCATTCTCTCATGCAACCTAGGGTTATCCAATCCACAACCAGTGCTCTGATACCACTTGTAAGGAAACTTCCAGCCATCTAATGACAATTTCCACATAACCCAAATATGAAAACATGTAAATAAATACTCAATATCAACATGTAAGAGAATAGATAACATACCCATGAAAGATGACACAAGATATACCCTAGGAAAACCCTCAAGAGGAAAAAATCTAGCCTCCAAAGGCATCCACACTCCATGTATTATTCAACAATGAAAACCCATTACAATACATTTGCAGAGATTCCTTGAACACTTCTAAAGCACAAGCTATCCATGATTTCCATGTGACCAAGCATGAATCCACACATCCCATGCCATGCTTCAAATCCTCACACATGCACAAGCTCAACATACTAACCTGCAACAAACTCTCCAACCTTAGACAACTACCCTTGTGGTTTCTTTTATAGAAGCAAGCTCCCACAAAACCACCAAGTGGTATTACATAAACCGTGTGCCCAAAAACATGAACTTACAAAATCATGTGACCCCTCATTTAATATTGGGTACTTTATAATATTTTATTATTCCCCAATATTAAATAATTACATTTTACAAATAAGTCCCAATTTTACATACAACATAAAGTGGCCCCAACATTATAAATATTATGCAAGGTGTATAATACCTAATCCTAACAATTACAGCCTATGACAAGTTTAAACTATTATTTTTCATAAGGCTTCACTCTTATTTTCAGCCTACGGGTATTTTTTTTTTGAGATCCAATAGCGCACGAAGGTTACATGTGTTGACCCCACACAGTTTCTCGCCAACCCAACAACATCTTCTCTTGACACTTTACGTAGGAGCGCCACATGGCAACCTCACTTGCCACCCTTTAAAGCCCAAGCCTATGTTTTTGAAGGTGCCATAGATTAGATAGGTGCAAGTTCAAAGATATTTTGATTTCAAGGACACTTAAATATGCACCATTGCCTCAACATCATCTATGAGAGTTTGAAGTGATTCCATGTGTCGAGTCTAGGAATACAAGCAACATTAGTAGATTTTCATCAAGTTCATTAGGCGGTTATAATGAGGAGAGTGGGATTTCCATGCGACAATATAACTGCGAAGTGAGGAAGCTATGATTTCCCACTACTATGACTACCCACTCATGTGGTTGCAATGGTGGCTCACATGGGAGGCGTGGGTTCAAAATAGTTCAATTGCAACCACCTCCTTCATGGAAGTGTTCTCTCTCTATATAGGGCTCTTATCTTTGCTTTTGGGTTCCTACTTTTCTAATTATTGAAGGACTTAATATAGGACTCGATTAAAATTCATTGTAACACAAAAAACCTTAATATGATATGTTATTGATGAATTCAAATTGAATACATAAAAGTATGCCTTATTTACCTTTGCTATGCATTTATCTTTGTCTATTCTCTTTTTTTCTTGTTCTATGTCTATTCGAGGTATAGACAATTGTTATTGTTTTCTTCTAGCTTTTAGAATTTAAGTTACCATAACACATGTAAATTTTGAATCATGTTTAATAATCTTTCAAACTTTTACAAAATCTAGTTTAATTAATGTTTTATTATGCTACATTAGGTTTGAAATGTTATAAAAGATTGGTGCATCGCCTTAGAATAAGTTGTTTTATGCATTTGATTTTCATTCCTTTCTTGTTTTCCTCCTCTATTAACACAACAAAGAGTCAACTTCTAAAATCTCAGAGGTTGTTCTATAGAGCACATCTTAGTCCCCCTTTTGGTGAACTTCCCATAAAATATATCTCCTAAGCATCATATTTATAGATCAACATACACCATCAAGGTTTCTACACATCAACTATCCTTTGAGCAACACATACCTTTGAGAATCAGGTTTCAAATTTCACTTTGGATTATCATTCAATTCATGATGATAATTCAGGTTTTCCAAATAAAATATAATATCATTATACCAAGGATAGACCTTTAATTGACATGAAATGAAATGGGGGTCATATTTAATTTGGTGGACCTCAATAGCATCAAAAATTGCCTCAACCATTAATTTTTCTAGCCCTTGACCTCTAATAAATTTGGTTGTTTGTATCTCCATATGATACTCTTGGATCTTATTGACCCATCTACATCTTTTTCCTGATGCCTCCTACAACACAAATATGTCTCTAACAGTTGTATCTGGCACAAAAGCGGTGATCTTAGCCCCTATAAGGTGAGATCTAATATTTTTCATGGCTTTGACAAGAGCATAGGAATACTTCCCCATCATAGAATAATTCAATTCAACTTCTGTCAGTATTTTTTGAAAAAATCTATAGTTCCTCATAACCATCTTTACTTTTTGTAGTAGAACAACAATAATAGTGTAGAAAGATGCAAAAGAAAATAGGTGGAAAGGCTTATAATAATCTAGACTAACCAGCATTGGTGCCTTTTTAAGTGCATATTTTATATCTATAAAGGAACATGTTGAATCCTTATCCCAACTAAAAGATTCCCCCTTCTTCAATACCTTGGATACAAATTTTGTCTTCTCGACAAAGTTGGGAACAAAGAACAAAGTTTATTTGACCAAATAAAGATTAGACTGCCTTAATTATTTTTGGTTGTGAAATAAGGTCAATAACTTTAACACATTCAGGATCAATACTTACCCCTTCCTTAAATACACTTTTCCTAAGGAGCTTACCTTCTTCCACACCAAAGATACATACTTGGGATTCAAAGATATCCCATACTCTAGGCATCTTTAAAAGATTAACTCCAAATGTTTGAAATCATCATTTTGATTCTTGGAGTAGGTAGTTAGATCATATTGGTAGACAAACATTATCTCATTTCTAATGCTTGAAAAAGCTACATTCATAACCCTTTGAAACATAGCCCCTGCATTCTTCAAATTGAATGGCATTCGAACATATGCAAAATTTCCCCATAGTGTAGTGAAACTTGCTTTGTGTTGCTCAGATTCATTGACCATGACTTGATTGTAACTCGAGAAACCATTCATCATGGACATTAGCTCCAACCCTATCACCTATTGTAGAAAATCATCCATGCTTGGAAATGGATAATTTTCCTTGAGAGACTTGATATTCAAATTTTTGAAGTCCACACATAGTCTAATGTCCCCATTCTTTTTTCTAACTAGAATAAGTTTATACACCCATTCTCAATGTTTTATTGGTTTAATAATACCACCTTCTTTTAGTTTAATAAATGCATTCTGCATTTGGGGAGCTAGAGTAGGGTTGATAGTATGTTTCTTTTTTCTAAATGGCTTTGCACCAAGCTCCAATAGAATGGTATGCTAGAAAAAGTCTTCTTTATAAGCCTTTAATTCATCATAAGACCTAGAAAATCATTTTTATACTTTCTTAATAATGAAATCAACATTTTCTTTTTATCGGTGTTAATTTCTTACTAATATAAACCATATTAGGAGTTGATTCAGTTCCTAAGTTTATTCCCTCTATGTCTTCTTCTTTGACATGCTTACTCCTTGTCTTATAACAAACAACATTGTCAAACATTCTCTCTAAAGCAACAAGACCTCTAGAGATGGTATTGGGTTTGAGTTGGATGATTTCATTCCCAAAAAGAGTC
>VDFB02377252.1:0-23376 GCA_007258455.2 Sequoia sempervirens
GTTTGTGCCCAAAGTGCCCAAAAAAATCAGCGACCCCTAGATCTTGCAAAAAAATCACTAAGCTTGAAACCCTCACAAATTTCTTGAACAATGACCAAGATCAATGAAAAAAAAGCCAATCCTGACTTTTTCCAGCACTTTGAATCCAATGGAGATGCTCGATCTAATCCAAAATGCTTCATAAATAAGCTCAAGGCATGAAACCCTCGAGGAATCCCGAATGTGCTCTGCAATGAATTTCTCCAAAAAAATGAGAAGGGGCTACAAATCAAGGCTTTGATACCATGTTAGAAACCAAGATATGAAATAAAAACTAGAAAATACCTTCCACAAGAGAAAAATAGAAAAAACAAATCAATTTGCATGAAGATGTGCAAATGAATAATATTTAGGAATTAAGAAAATATAAGAGATGAATTGCTTTATAAAAGCAATGTATGCATAACCCTAATGGTAAAACCTAATGTTGACCTAAAATCAACTCAACAAAATAAAGCTTACTTATTAATTAAGTAAACTAATTATTACCTAAGTAAACTTAACAAAGTGTAATTAAATAATTAATTACACCAACATATATTGGTGGGATGGGTCTTAAACTTCTTTAATGACTCTCAAACCCTATTATGAGGGTTTACAGACTGGTATGTAGAAAATTGACCTAAACAAGTGTTTTACTTATTCAAATTCCTTCAAATTGGTTTTGAATGAGAGTTACTTCCATATACTACCAAAGGAAATAAAGATCTAATTTTGATGCAACTGTATAGGCCTGGTAAACAGGAAACAACAAAAAGAAAAACACTGACATTTGAGGACAATGAATTTTCTTTATTAGAAACTCTACAAGAATACAATGAATGACCTTTTTTTTTCCTTACAAAGGCTTTATATAGATATTTGTAACATGTAGATTGACCACCCCTTCAACTTCAACTAACTAACTACCTTTTTCCAACGAGGTGACTTCACATTCTTGTCCTTTCATGCACTTTTACACTTTTACATCTTTTACATTTTTGACAACTTAGCAACATTTTTGCAAATTTAAGTTCACCAACCCCCTAGTGATCTACTTGAGACCTTAAATACATTGAAATAGATCTTCATGTGACCTTTTACATGAATTTATAAATAAAAAATCAATTTTTGGCAAATTTTCCTATGAGAGGTAACTAGTGCTCTTGCACCATACAACCAACCAACAAAATTTTCCAAGTCCCTTGGAAACATATTGCTTCAACTTTGTTTGTACCTACAAAACAAATTCAAATATGCCTTTAGACTATTTCTTCTCTCTAACTCTTGAATCTTTTTCTTGTTTTTGTCTTTGCTTTCAACTCTGTCTTCATCTCCATCTTCACTTTGTCTTTGCCATCTTTCGTCATCTCTGTCTTCTCTTGCCTCTTTCCTTTCTCTTTTTGTCATCAGGTTCACAATCACTTTTCTCCCTCAAAAAGGACACATGAGGACCCTTTTACCACTCTCAACTTGTCTCTAACTTTTCCTCAACCAAGGACACATGACTGTCCTTGCAAACTTTCCTTGACCTTCTCTAACCAATCTTCTTTTCAGCTTCTCAACTACTCCCATTAGTGGAGTAATTTTCAGGCTACAAACTCAAGTTCTTCATAAACAACTATCCATCTGGTTCTTACTACATCACAACACAACTCAACAAACTTCTTTGCCTCACCTAGGTGTCCTCGCTTTTCTCTCCCTAGTAGCAAACTTACAAACCACCAAACTCTCTCTGTAGCTTAGATGGATCAAGCATCTGCAACCAAACTCAACAACAACAACTCAACAACCTAGATCAGCTAGCTCTGATACCAATTCCATGCAATATCAAATACCAAAACTGAAAAAACTCAAGGTACTTCTGACCCAACTCAATTTGGATAAGATCAAACTAAAAAAGCATCACTTATTCACTTAACTTTCACCATAATCCATAAAATTCTCTTGAAAATTTCAAGGATACCAAATGAGCCAAAAAACCACATTAGTATTTCATATCATTATCAGATCCTACAAAAAGCCTAATTGTAACCTCTAATTCCTTCCATTCATTCAAACTCACTCAACTCTGCACCAACACTCTCTTAAGAAACTCAAGGTACAAAGACATCATAAGACCAAATATTGATTCTAGACTCTCAACTAACCTCATTACACTTTCTTCCACATTACAATGACTGAAATAAGATCAAAAAACTCAATACTCAACAATTCATTTAGAAAACACTTTTTTTCACTTTAATACACCTAGTGCTCCATAAGACAAAATGACTACAATCATCCATTCTGGTTTTAGATCTTTTTCCTAACTTCCAAGACACCTTTAACAACATTGAATTGATAGTTTCAAGAAAAACTCAGACCTTCATATCACTATTTTATTAGAAACACAGTTTATAACACTCAAACCCCAAAACCTTAGTAGCATAGCACCTTAACAAAAGTGGTACACCAACAAATTCACAATGAATCACCTTAGTTTATTTACTATTTCAGGAACCCTTTTTGATTTATTATCACATATCAAATAATAGTATATGGTTTCTTTGTAAAGATTGACATATTAATTGACTGTCCTACTGTAAAGAGCCCTAAATAGGCCAAATTTCCAAAGGAAGTATCTTTCAATCACCTTCAAAATACCAAAAAACCCTGGGTATCATTAGTTCAAACCTTAAAACCTCCAAATCATTTTTTTTATATAGATTAAGAGTCTCAGTGTAACATCAAATATCAAAACCCTCATTGTATGCCATTAAGGACTAAGCAAAATAGAGGTTTATTGTAAACAACCTGTAAGAACCTCAAACCTTATTGTAATATATTCCATCATGCTAAGATATGCCTGCACAAACCAAATACACTATCTCCTACTTCTTTCTATCCTCATTTCTTCATGACACCCCTTGGAGCCATCATTTTCATGTAGAAAACTCATAAAATCTAAGTGAGTAGCCACTATATCTCTGTGTTCATGCCTTCCCTACCTCTGCACACACATCCATGCAAAAAAATAACGTAAAAACACCCTACTTATCCCATCCCACCATTCTACTAAGCTTATATTTGTGGGATGGGCCTTAAACTTCTTTAATGACTCTCAAACCCTATTATGAGGGTTTACATACCGATATGCAGAAAATTGACTTAAACAAGTGTTTTACTTATTCAAATTCCTTAAAATTGGTTTTGAATGAGATATAATTCCCTATACTACCAAAGGCAATAAAGATCTAAGTTTTATGCAATTGTATAGGCCAAGTAAATAGGAAACATTAGAAAGAAAAACACTAAAATTTGAAGACAGGGAACTTTCTTTATTAGAAACTCTACACGAACACAATGAATGAACTTGTGTTCACCTTACAAAGGATTTATATAGATATTTTCAACATCTAGATCGACTTCCCCTTCAACTTCAACTAACTAACTACCTTTTCCAACAAGGCAACTCTTCACATTCTTGTCCTTTTGTGCACTTTTACACTTTTACATCTTTTGCATTTTTGACAACTTAGCAACATTTTTGCAAATTTAACTTCAACAACCCCCTAGTGATCTATTTGAAACCTTAAATACATTAAAATAGGTCTTCACATGAACTTTTACATGAATTTACAAATAAACCTTCAATTTTTGACAAATTTAGCTATGAGAGGTAACTAGTGCTCCTGCAAGAGGTTTTTAGCCTATAATTTATTGAAAAATTACCTCTTAAGTTAGGGGTATGTGCAGGATCATGGTGGGCCAAAAAGTGGCGATATGATGGATATGTGTAGGGTATGTGGTTGATGACCCTTTTTTAACCCAAAATTGATGAAACACAAAGGGTTTTTAGAGGAGATTCTCAACTTTCCACCAATATAAATTATGCTTTACTTTGAGTTTAATAAATAATTATTATTCATTTTATATTTGAATTACGACTAAAGTCCTAATTGATAGGCTAATTGAAAAAAATCTATAACTTTCAAACGATATCACATTTTTTTGAATCTAAAACATCACATTCTATGGTTCACATACTATAGGATTAAAAAGAAAATATGAATTTCATGAAGTTTTGACCAACTTAAGGTGGTCAAACATATGAGTTTTTATATTTTTAAAAGTTGTAATAAAAAATCATAATTAATTAATTACTTGGAAAAAAATTACAAAAATATGTATCACATTGGGACGAGTCCCTCTTATATAAAATGTTATAAAAAAATATTATCATTTTATTATGGTTAGGAGTAGTCAGAGCCGATTACCTACTTCTTATTTTTTTCCACTGAAATTTAAGTACTCTTTTGCATTAAAATTTCAAATTTTCTTAAAATAGATTTATTTTTAAATAAAATATATTAGTTTAGAAACTACATTCAATTTTCTATAGATTGCATTCTTAAATATTTTTTGAAATAATATAGACTAACTTGTTAGAATTTTTTACATCAAGTTTCTGATTTGATTTTTTCTAAATTTTAAGCCACTTAAAGGGCTTTGTTTTTCCATGATGATCACGCACATACCCTTAGTTTACCATAAAATTTGTACTCTAATCAAAATAAAACGAAGATTAATTCTTAAATAGATAATGATATGGTCTGATTCCAAGTGGTCATCTTGAGCCTTATTGTTTTGTGAAACCTAGAAAAATATGGGGCTCTAATCTTTTTAGAAGATAAAACTAGGGTTTAGGACCTTTCCACCTATTTCCTTCAAGTTTCACTCAAGGAAACCTTAGACATCTCAATCTAGGGATGGAATGAGGGAAAGAGATCTATAATAAGGTGTCCTAGGGTATGATTGATGACTAAAAAGGGGTTCACCACCAAGCAAGGGCTTGGGAAGACAAGAAAATATAATGATATGTTAACCTAACTATGCAACTCAAGATACAAAATTGAAAATCAGAAAAATAAAATAAGAAAGGATAGAGTTGCACCTAGAAGCTGAAGAGGCTTGAGTTAATGTTTGAGATGCTCGAAATACTAATTTTTCAAGTACACTAGGACTCATACACTAGTAGGGGTGATTTAGTCCTAGTTTAGGGTTTCAGACCGAAACCGAAATCTGGAACTACTAAACTAGGACCTACAAAAATGCCTGAAAGTAGGTATATTGTGAATCATATGCCATAGGTGGTGATTTAGTCCCAATATCAAGGTTTCTCCAAAACTCTAATGTCCTTTATTTCTTTCCTGTAGCTTATCTCCTACCAGATCTTTGGTTCTGAAACATTGAATTGCAACTTGTAGATGACTTTCTGTAATCTTGCAATGTAGATGTCAACTTTGACAACTTGCAACTTGACAACTTTTCTCCAATCTTGCTCTTCAATGGATCTCCAACCTAAATATGCAAATCACACATCAAAGAGGGGAAAATGTTGTTTTGTTAGTGGATAGGGGTTTACCTTGGTCAAACCCAATTTTGGTAATCAAACTTCGAAATGAAATGAAATAGAAAGAAGGAATAATGAATGAACAAATAAGAAATATTGCAACTTACCAAACCCTTGAACAAAAGGCTGCAATCTTGTATGTAATGGCTAACATGAGTGTAGATCTTGACTCTTGATTATATGTTATGGATCTCAACTTGAATGCTTGCTTGAATAATAAGAACCTACATCACAAATGTTAGCTCAAAAACAAAAATGATGCATGATGACTTTGATATGATGCTTGAATCTTAAATAATGCTCCAAAAAGGTTGATAATCAACTCTTGAATGCTCTTGAATGCTCTCACTTGAAATCTCATAAGGTCACTTAAATTGCTTGATGACTTGTAAACTTGCTAGTAGAAAATATGTAAAATAACTTTGTATTTATACTTGTTTATGCCAAATTTCCCAAAATTACATCACTACAAGCTTACATTAGATCTAGGAGAATAAAATCCCACCAAGAATTGAATTCAAAATTAGGTCCAAGCTAAGTGGGACTCATACACTAGTTGGGGCATATGAGTCCTAGTAGGCTAAGCTTGGGACACAAATCTCAAGAAATGTTGTGTTTTATGCTAAATTCAGGTTTAGGTCCCAAATCTTAGGTGGGACCCATACATGCAAGGTGGCGTATGAGTCCCAAATCACTAAATATGAGCCATACAAACCAAAATTACTAAATTATGATTGGTCATTACATATATGTCAGGATTATCCTCAAAAAAGATGCATTAATTAAGGGTTGTGGATACAAAATAGGACCAAATAAGGTGTAAAGAAGCCCAATTTTAGTAGGGAGGGCCCAAACTAGTGTGAAAATGTAGAGGGATACATTTTCCTACACTACATTTAGCCCCTAGTTTAGTGAGAGGAGGAACTTGCTTCAAACTCACACTAAAGTAGACAAAATCACATCAAGAGGGGTTAAAGTGTACCAACGCTAGTGAGATAGGATGTCATTAATCAAGAGAGTTGTGCAAGCTCCCAAGATCAAAATCCTATGGAGAACCAACATAAGCACAAAATAACACACATGTAAATAATGTAAGGAGAAAAAACAAGGCATAAGCATACATTGCGAAAGACAAGAAAAAAACAAAAACAAAAGGGGGGGTGGATCAAGCCTCAACCATTTGTCCCTTATGTTGTGGATTAGATCTAAGTTATTGGTCCAAAAACACTTAGAAGTCTACTATGAAAACCAAATTCACTCTCACAAGGGCTAGTGGAACCTTAGGCCATCCACTAGGTGATCCCCTAGTGAGACACATATGCATGCGGTCAGTATGCGCTCACACAAACAAGCAAGTGCTATGGGAAAGTCACGCCTAATTTTAGCTCCCATATGTACAACCATACCAAAGCTATACCTCTTGATAAATTCGATAAGGTGCCACACAACAATGAACTTCAAGCTTCATGAGGCAAGAAAAGCTTCGTATACTTGACACCCATGAACAAATAAGATGGCTCCATGGGCAAGAAAAGTGTGTTATGCAAGCTGACCATATAACATACGCAAAATAATGTAAGGTACATTCAAAGGAGTTTTTCTTAGTTCATGTAAGGTATTAACTTAGGGATCATCATTCCTCATGTCTCCAAGAGAGGACTAGTCAAAGAATAGAAGATTCACAACTTAGGGGATGCAATGTGTCACATCGAGTCACTAAGAGGAATATAATATGCTAAGAGAAATCATGCTCTTGAGGGACATCACACCCAATGTCACCACAAAGAAAAGATTCAACATATGAAGTAAGAAGACTACACAATGAAACATGAGTTGTAAAATAATAATGCCAATGTATGCCCCCACATTAAATAAATTTCTAAACACCATGTTGTGGGAAATTACTTTAAAGTAGAAAATGATAAATGCTAACAATAAAGAGGACATGAGTGCTTATTTGGAAAGCCCTATGCCAAGTCATATGTTTCCAAATGAAGATACATCATGAAAAAGAGTTTCCCCTAAAATGAAATCCCAAAATAACACATAAGGGGTCCATGGATTCAAGTTCAGTATGACTTTGCTACAATATTTTTTAGAGAGCTCAAAATTGTCATCATTCCCCAAATACTCATGTAATAAGAAGAATGACACTAAGAGAGTGAAAACAATGAAATTTTTTTTAGTTCAATATGGAAGAGACCTAAATGTATCAATGCCTTGTGTCATCCCCAAAAGGAAAACACAAGACAAGGAAAAGATAAAGGAAAAATATTTTATGACATAAAGAGGAATGTAGATACAAATAGAGGAATGTCACCAAGAGAGAGGTACATAAAAAAAAATAGTATAGGGGGATGACATTATGCACATGCAATCACACACAACATGAAATAGAAAAAAAAGACAAGACTAGTAAGGCTCATGCAAGTCAACCTATTAGCAAGTTTTCCACATCCCAATCTTGTTCATTGTATACAGAAGGTAGAAAAATAGCCAAAGGGACAACATCAACTATCGAACTAGGATCATCAACAAGTTCAACACTCTTCTTAGGAGAATTATCAGTTAATCTCATAGAAGAGGAAAACAATTTATTCAATTCATTATGCACTTGTTCGTCAATCTTAGCAACCTCATCATTGTCATCCAAGTTAATCAAAATAGGAGGTCAAATAATAATGTCCAAAGAAGGATTTAGCTCTTGTTGCAGTTGTGATATAGGATCTTTTTGTTTCAAGGAAGGGGGAGACTCATCATATATTGCTTCAGTCAAGTTCAGATGTTGATCTTCATTGTTTTTCTTTTCATTTAACGTTCGAGAAAGAGCATGACATATACGCCTACACTCTCTAGCATTTCTATTTGTTTTTTAATATGAGAGTTTTAAGTTGTGTTTTTGTAGGAGTGAGTTTATCAATCATAGGTTTCTTTTCTTCCCCTAGGGTAGGGACAAAAGGAACCAAGGGAGTTTGTTCAACCACTTTCTCTTTAGCTTTGTAAACTTGTTTAATGTTAGGAGGTATGAAGGGATTGTTTTGGTTTTCCCTTGGTCATTTGTAGGAGATAGGCAAAGGATCTATCTTAGGTTGGTCTTGGTTGCTTGGAATGTCTTTAGGTTCAATCATAGTTTCATCATGGATAGGAGGCTCATTCATAGGTTGATGCATGTTTCTAAGGAATAGTTTTTCTATGCATTTCACCTTAAGAATTACATTATGATTTGAAAAATAAGTCCTCACAAAGGTTTATGGAGTTTCATAATTTCGGGCCAAAAGAAATCAATGAAAAATTCCACAGGGAAGATAGAGGATTAAACACTATGGTCTGTGATGAAAATTTCATTGTCAAGGGGAAACTTTAAGCATATATGCTCAATTGATGGGATGAATTCATGGTTGTAGCCAGGTAACCAAGCTTCACATGGAATTGGTTCGACATCAAGATGATGGAGAATGAGACATCTAATTGTTTTAGTCCAACTTTTAAAGGAAAGGTGATCGATCCCATCATAGGGCAAGTGAAACCATTATGTGTATTTATCCATGCTTTTGTTTTATCATATGTTTCTTGATAAAGTTCATGCACAAGTAAGAATTTCTCAGTGATCACATTCTCTCCATAGATAGGATCAATTAATATCCCATTAGTGGGCTTGTTATTGATTCAGCCGGCTATGTAAAGAGGACCGTTAGGTGTATTTCTAATTATGTATTTAGATGAGAAATCAATGTCAAGAGGATTTTTAGTTCGGCCCTTATGAGGTTGAGTTTTGATCAATGCAATCAAACCTTTTAGAGGATTTTTTTTCATCAATATCTATAGGACTTTGTTCAATAATATCCATGTTGTCATCATCTGTGTCAACATTCATCACATCATTCTTCTTAGTTTCATTAGCTTTGATAATTGAAATGTTATGATTTGGCATAGGGTTGGTAAAGATTTGCAAGTTTTGATTGGGAGGGGCAGTAGACTTATTTCCTTGATCATTAACACCTCCAATGTGAAGTCAATCAGAATCAATGAGGTCTTGCACAAGATGTTTAAGATGCTTACAATGTTTTGTGTCATGTCCATTTTTTCAATGATAATTTAAATCTAAAGTTTAGAGGTAAAGGATTATTAGGATCAGGTGTTTTAATGGGAGATAAGGTGATCATTTTCTGTTCTAACAGTTGTGTCATTGTGCTATGGAGGGTATCAGGTAAGGGAGTAAATTGTCTAGCTGGATCCCCAAATGTAAATCCAAACTTGTTTTCTTTATACTAGTCACTTGGGTATCGACATTTTGAGTTAGTTGAGGAGGATTAAGTTGAAGGAATCCTTTATTTTGTTTTCTAAAAGGTTGATAATTATTTTTATTTGTGGATTTAGACTTTTCAGGTCGGCTAGAGGTGGGTTTTGTTTCATGACTACTAATTGAGTTTTGATAATCATGAAGGACAGTACACAAGTGTAGAAAGGACGGAAACTTCATCATGCTAAGCTTATCTTGTATCTTAGTTTTCAAATTCTCAATGAACATCCATTGAAGATGAGGATCGAGAATCTTTACGTTGATTTGGGAATAAAAGGATTGGTAGCATGAAATGAAGTCAGTAACTTTTTCATCATCTTTTTGCTTACATCTTATCAAATCAATTAAGGTCATCTTAGGAATCATGTGCAATTGGAAATGGTTTATAAATGCCTTAAGAGGTTCATTGAATAAATGATTTGAGTTTTTCAGTAATGAGGAAAACCATTCTAAGGTGGTATCCTTCAAGGACCTAGGGAAAAGCTTAGCTATGAGCTTACCCTCAAGGAAAAAATCACTACATAAGGCTGTGTAAGCGGAAACATGGTTAGAAGGATCTCCTCTCCCCCCATACTCCTCAAACTTTGGAATTTCTAGACCTTGTGGTATCAACATTCTCAATATCTCCAAGGATAAGGGATTGCTTTTAACATAGTATGTAGGTTATCCTTTTGATTTTGGTGTATGGTGGAAATTTTCTTTTGAAGGGATCAAACATTTTGAAAAATTTGATTTATGATGGCATCATTAGTTGTGATTTGAGATGGAGGTGAATATGGAGGCGTATATATGTTTGAGGGGGAAGTGAATGGAATGCTTATGAGAGGTAAAGTGGTAGGAGATATGACATGCGATGCCACAAAGGTACTAGGAATGCTAGTGGAAATACCCAAGGTAGGAATGAGATTACTAGTAGGTTGCATTGTTGTTGTACTGTGAGGGTTGGTAAGAGTAGGAATAGAGGCAATAGTTGTAGGAGGGGGAATTTGCATTCCTCCTTGACTTTGGACATTTTTTGAAGGTAAAGCACAACTACTCATTGAGGTAAGATGTTTTACAAAAATCTAAGCTAGGTTATGCACAAGTTCAACTCCTTCTTCACTTTCAATTATGCAATGTATGTTATCTATGGTAGGAATAGGAGTCGTTGAAATGTTTTTGATACTTATTTGATTTTGTAGGTTTGCTAAGTCTTCATGGATTTGGATTATGTTTTCTTGTAGAATACTAGCAACCATTGTTTCAACACTTGTCACACTACTTGAAGGAAAAGAGTTGTTAAGGGTATGGTCCATACCTAGTGAAATAGTGTCAACACCAGTAGTGAAAGAGCTAGATAACCAAAGATCCATGACAATTGTACTATCATGGGAGGACATGAGTCTCAAACTTTGTCTCACTATAGTATTAACAATAGGACACCAAGTTGTAAAGCTCATGCAAGGGACAATCAATGAAATGAAAGATATAATAAATTGTAGACTTTGATTCAAATGTAATTAAGGTAGATGCAATGAAATGAATGAAAGATAAACTCTACAAACTAAAATAAAAATGTAATAACATCAAACTAAAACACAAAAAATAGAGTTTTTAATGCTAAAAAATGTAGTTTAAGATCTAAAATAGGACTAAATCGCCTAGAGGGGTGTATGAGTCCCAATCAGGGTTTTTCAGGGATTCAAATGTTACAAAATAGTCCACATAAAATACCCAAAAATTAGGTAAAACAACCTGCATTGGGACTAAATTGCCCAGAGGGGTGTATGAGTCCCATATTAGGGGTTTTGCACTAATTTTAGAATATTATGAGTGAATGTTATGTTTTTTGGTTTGAATGATGTCTAGTCTAAGTGCAATTACACATTTTAAGTGAAATTAATTCATGCAAGAGGAAAAAATGTAACCTATATGCACTTTCACTAATGCAAGATTAAGAAACCCTAGAATGCAAATTAACTAATGCAAGACCTAATGCAAAGTTAATTAAAGCTAAGTCTAGGACAATGATGCACTCCAAATTCAAATGAGGGTGCTCTAAAGGATAGGTTCACAAAAATGAAACCTAGAAAAATAGGGGGCTCTAATCTTTTTGGAAGATAGAACTAGGGTTTAGAACCTTTCCACCTATTTCCTTCAAGTTTCACTCAAGGAAACCTTAAAGATCTCAATCTAGGGATGGAATGAGGGAAAGAGATATGTAATAAGGTGTAATAGTGTTTGATTGATGAATAAAATGGGGTTCACAACAAAGAAAGGGCTTGAAAAGACAAAAATGCAATGATATGTTAACCTATCTATGCAACTCAAGATACAAAATTGAAAATCAAAAGAATAAACTAAGAAAGGATAGAGCTGGAAACTAAAGAGGCTTGAGTTAAGGTATGAGATGCTAGAAATACTAATTTGTGAAGCACATTGGGATTCATATTCTAGTAGGGGCGATTTAGTCCCAGTTTAGGGTTTTGGGCCAAAACTAGAATCTAGAACTACTAAACTAGGATCTATCAAAAATTCCTAAAAAATAGGTATACTAGGACTCATATGCCACAAGTGGTGATTTAGTAATTGTTAAAAGGCACAAGACAATTGAGAGGGGAGGGTGAATTAGTTGTCACCAAATTCAAACACAAAGCTTCAAACACTTATTAACTTCACAACCACACTATTCTATTTTTATGTATGAACATGAAATGAAAAAAATAGAAAGCAAAAATCAACACAATGAACCTGTGCAAATTTTTATGTAGGAAAACCACGGTGAGGATTAAATCACAATATGATAGAAAAACTGAATACAAGGCTCATTGCCCCAAATACAAAAGGCTTACTACCTACAAGCGGACTCAGCATCCCTTGAGGAGACTCACTACCCTACAGATACAAAAGATAATAGAAAGATCCACCACAACAATTTACACACATCTGCAGCCTTGAATAGAAGATTGCAGAAACCTTCATCTCATTGCTTTCAGGAATCTAACATAATGAAGTACTGCTGCCTCAACTCACTTTTGCACACTTCTTCTCTTCACTTGTGGCTTACTTTGTTACTTGTGTATATCTTAATCCTTTGCATTTCAACTTGCATTTATATCATCTTCAACCTTAGAAACTTTCTCCAAGGTCGGCCACATATGCTTCATTTCATAAATTCAAATTAGGTCGACAGCTCAACATTCCCATGGTGGAAAGGAATGAGAGTGGACCAATTAAACACTTAACCAAGACCAAAATAATGTATCAAATCAACCACATGCTTCCTTAATTAGAATTTTAATTCTGCATAGCGGAAGTGTAAACCTTGGGTTGGACAAACCTAATCAAGAAACAAATGAACATTCAAGTACATGCTTCCCAGCAAGAAGATAACACACAGATAATGCAACATGGTTCATTATGCATGAGAACACTTCTCAGCTTCCTTCAGATTCATCTATAGCAAGTGCAACAACCTTCAAACATAGAACATATTCCATAAGTCCATTAGGACTATGCAAACACATATAAGAACTTTGAAACTCAACCAGATCGCAAACCACAAACATCTTTGTTAGAACCTAGAGAACACCATTACAAGACATATTCCAAATCTACAAGACATATTCCAAATCTACAAGACCTGAAACAAAATAGCAGAGGACTATGGAGAAGAAACATTTCTCCTAGTCCATAGACAAGAAACTCTACCAAACTAGTTCACACACTAGTGAACACAAATTTCACACACCACCAAAGCAGAAGCTACAAATTAGGAGATATCACCATCAGATCATCAACAACATCCCTTCAGATCTACACAAGCATAGGTTCAACATAGAAGAAACTTACAGCACATACCAGAGGACATTCTAAACCCATACATAACTTTGACTTCATTCTTTATTAATTTTCTCAAAAGCACTTGGAAACTCATTACTTCAACACATCTGCCACATCATAAGGATAGCTTTATGTACTCACAACATCTCAACTATACATGCACAATCCGCAACATACTGAACTTTGTTGACATCAATGAAAACATTAATGACAACACCACCAAAGTTTCTTATACTTGCAACAATCTCCCCCTTTGTCATTGATGGCAACACATGATGTGAAAAACCATCAAAGACAACTCTCTTCCTCTTCATGGCTGTCTCTCCTTCTTTCTTTTACTATTTTTCACATGACTTTGTCTCCCCCTTTGAAATCAATTGAAAAGATCAAAAGCTCTAATTACTCTCCCTTAGGAGTACACCCATTCAACTCATACTACAATAATAAAAAAAATTTCTACTCCCCTTGCAGAGTAGACTCATTCATCAGTCTAGATAAATGAAGAGTCTATCAATTCACTGGACTGATGCAACTCCATGTGCACCTAGTTTGGAGGGCTAATGACCCACAACTTCTCCCTAATTTACTCAAAAGTATCCTTCAGAAGGACCTTAGTAAATATATTTGCAATTTTTTCCTTCATTGACACATACTCCAGCTTGACTTTATTCTCCAACACCTTCTCTCTCAGGAAATTATGCTCATAGAAAATATTTATAGCACTTGTGTTGTCACAGAAAATAGGAATAGGCTCATCACATATCACTCTAATGTCTTTTAGAGTTTGCTTCATCCACAAAACCTGTGTGCAGCAAGATGCTGCAACAATATATTTTGCATTTGCAGTGGATGATGCAGTGACAGGGAGGTCATTGACCTTATTAACACCTTTTGTGATGCTTCAACTAGTTTTTCAATCTTCAAGAACCTCCTTGGGGTTAACTCCTTTACAATTACCCTACTTTCCTAGTAGGTGTCCAGACCTTGCTTTTGGGTCTTATCTCTCAATCTATCTAACAAATCCACAAAAAATGCACCATTTTGAGCACCCATTATTCCCATTCAAAACATACCAAGAAATATCTTAGGGTCACTTTGGACCAACTCCACTTAAACTGACCTTTTGCATTGAAAAGGGCTCCAATTAGCCCACTTTTACAAAGGAAATCACCTCCAAACTTGCTTCCAACCCAAAATATCACTAGAAAGACCTAAACTACCTCTAAAACTTCAAATTCTTCAACCACTAGTCCAAAACTCGCTTTCTATGACCCCATTTCATGAAACCCTCCTTTTCTTCAAAATAGAAAAGGGTTTATTGAAAAACCCATCTCCAGACCACATGCAACCTCAAAACCTCTTCAAATTCTCTTTATTCAACCTACACAAGCTTAAGAATCCTTCATATCTTTCTTCCCCCAAGCTTTACTTGCTTTTTCACTCTAAAACATCACTTTTTCACTCAAAAAAACTCTTTCCTCAACTAGGGCTTCTTGCCCAAAGTTGCAAATGGCATCCCCTACTCTTAAGATAATATCTACACTCCTAGACCTACCTAATAAAGCCCATTCCACCAAGATAAAATAGATACAATAGGTGGAATGGCCTATTTCATCATATTACACTCTCAAACCCTTGATTGAGCAAATACATACTTGTTTACAGAAAACTACCTCTAAGTTGTTTGAAACTCAATGTAATTCCACAAAAATGGATTCAAATAAAATTTAGTATAGTCCTTCACCTGATCCAACCACTATTAGATCTAGATATTCCTGTATAGATTCATACAGGGCCTTGAACCTTTAGAAAACAATGCAAAACTTAGAAATTAGTGAGAAAAATAGTATTTTTAATGATCTTTTCTTCACATACAAATGTCTAACTCTTTCCTCGACTTATGGGAGGCCTATTTAATCTCCCAAAAACAAAAACAAAAATGACCTAACCTCTTCAACTACCTCTCCAACCAACTTTACCATTGGGATTCCCTCCAATCTTCAATTTTTGCACTTTACAACATTTTGGAATGACAACATTTTACTCTTTTTTGCAAAATTTGCACACATTGACCCAAAAGACTAAAAAAAACATTACAAGTGGTCCAACATGGCCTTATTTGACAAAAACATGACTCAAACAACCTAACTAGAACCAATTCCAAAAATGGAGGAACATAGTTCTCTGCACCATTCACCTGGCCATGAAACCTTTCCAAGTCCCTTGGAAGTCTTCAACTCTTTGACCTACAAAAATACTTTTATCTAATGCTCCTCCTTGTAGTCTTCTATGCTTTGCTTCTTGAATCAGCTCCATTTTTCTTCATCTTCACCTTTGGCTTCAACTTGTCCATGCAAAGTAGCCCTCTCCTCGCCTTGTCATTTTGAATTTGCATCTTCATGTTCTGATGTGTATTCACCTTGTTCATCCATTTGCTTCCACTTTGTCCCTCTACTTCATCTATTTCAAGGTAGCTCTCACTTTGTCTTTCTTCTTCCATCTACTTCATCTTGACCCTTGGTTTGATTCCCATCAAAATTATTATCAAAACAAGGAAGTAATAAATGATTTCATTGACTCCTTGCCTCTTAACCTTTCTCTCAACAAATCTTGCTACTACACATGTCTTACACTTGCAAAAAAACCTTGTTGAACTATTTCATGAACTCTTTTCTTCATCTTATCTATTGTACACTTGAATCCACCCCATTGGCTTTGCCAAACATTCACTTTCACCTCACTCTTTGTCTTCACAACCACCTTTAGGTTCTTGATTCTTGGAACCCTTATGCAATCAGGTTTAATAACCTTTGTCATGGTAGAAAAATACTACCTACCAACCTCTCTTGACATCCAAGGACAACTCTCTATCCTTACCACAACACCATCACTTTTCTCCACTTCATTTGGAGTCTTCTCAAACACTCTATCTTTTTCCTTCTCTTGGCCTATCACATCCTTGGTCTCTTCCATCACTGAGACCTTCCTCAAACAATTTGTTCTAACCTATTTACCATTTGGGGTAACTACAAATTCCCTCTCAACTCTTTGTGTGTGCTCAAATATAGCCACACTTCCTTGCATCTTACCTTCCATTTCTTTACCTTGACTATCCACTCTTTGTATTTGATACTCTGCCTCATGGACCTCTATCCTACCAGGTTTATGTACCATCATACTAACAAACTCTTACTGTCCACCATTATTTTTGGACAACATGCTCTCAACTTGCTTCCCTTCAACCTTAACTATTTTACACTCTTTCACTTGTCATTTTCCTTGGCTCTTTGCACCTTTTACTCTCAGACTTTATGCCCCTTTTATCACTATATTTTCAGATATATTAACCTCTATCTTGGCAGTGCTTGACTATTCATTCTCTTCTTTTTCCTTTGAGGAACACAACACTTCTCCTACCATGATCTATGCATGCTTCACAATCCCATCTTGGCTTTCCACAGTCAATTCAATCTCTTTATCTTTACCCATTACCTCTGTCTTCAATCTCTCTGCCTCTAAGACCTCTTTGCTATCAGGTCTACCATCCTCTCTACTATCAGACTTTGGTTTCCTTCTATCCTCTTGTCCAATTAGTGAACACAATATCTCTCCCACTGTGACCTTACTAGGCCAATCTTTCCTTTTCTTATGCAACTCACTTTCACTCACCTTATCTTTTCCTCTTATCAGGGTCTCTGCCCCAAGGATCTTTATCTCACAAATCTATGTATCAGATTTACACACCCCTTGTCCCATCAATGGACAAAACATTGTTTCTTGCATAATCTCCTCATGCTTTCCTAACTCATCTTGCCTCTTCATAAGGAATTCATTCCTAATCTCTTCTATCTTAGATTTCATCACCAACTTTTCCTCTTTATTTTCTATCATTGCATCATTCTTCAATCTTATTGTCTTGGTATCTTCAAGCCATGAAGTGGCTACACAATCTTCAAGCCTATCCTCCTCACACATTATAAACTCTTTTATACCTTGCATAATCACTCTTGCTACCTTACTCTGTCCCTTATCCTCTTCCACTAATGGAATAAATGTAAAAGAAACCCCATCCTTCTCAATCTGATAAATGTTATGCCTTCCATCATATAGAGTGGATCTCTTAAATTTCCATGGACTCCTTAATAACAAGTGGCATACACTCATAGGTACCACATCACATAATATTTTATCCTTATAACCACCTATACTGAACTCAACCCAAGATTGCTCCTTAACTAAAAGAGAATGTTCACCATTCAACAAAGAAACACTATAGGGTGTTTCTTGAGGTATCCTTTCCAAATTCAAATTATTAGCCATTTCTTAGGACACCATGTTATCTAAGCTACCAAAGTCTGCAATTACAATACACACCTTTCCATTACACTTACAGGTGGTTTTGAAAAGTGCTCTTCTTTGTAGCATCTCCTTCTCTTCAATCAATTATCTAACCGGGGCATTCATTTTGTCCTTTCTCCAATACAACTCTTCCTTCACAGTTAGGGGAGCACCTTGGAAAAATTAGGCCTCCATGAAGCAATCTTTTGAAATTTGATTCAAAATTATTGTTCCTACCTTGTAATAATGTTATTAGAGTCATTTTTCATATATTTGAGGTCATTTAGAAGGGTCAATATTCAAGGTTTTGTCAAATTTGAGAAAATGTAAAAAAATTGTCACACAAAAAATGTAAAATTGCATAAGCAACCTTAAGAAGTTGAAAGGTATCAATGGTTTTTGGCATTGGTGGGTAGTTAGAAAGTAGTTATAAGTTCAAAGGTCATTTTATTCCTTTAAAAAGGCTCTTTGTACGTTTAGAAGCTTGTGGGTGATTGAAAATTTGAAATGGAATAATGAAAAGCACAGTTTTCTGTAATTTTCTTCAGAAATTCATAGTTTCCAGCCTTTGTACGGCCTCAAATGCTGAATAAATGTTTTTAAGTGTTAGAGGGAACAATAACCTTGCATTTTCAATTAATTTCATCCAGACTGGTTCATTTTTAAAGAAGTTACGCTAATTTTTGTAAATACAGTTTAAATCCTGATCTAGGGTAACAGTTTGCAGTAAAATTTGTGTTTCTCAAAATTCAACAGTTGAATTTTGCTAAAAATTGGAGAAAATTTCTGGAATGATATCCTCTAAAGTCTCACCAAATAGATTTTATTAATTAATTTATTTGTGAAAGTTATAGGTGACTGTTTGCATGCATATTTGTCTATTTAGTCCTAATTTGCAGAAAATAAGTTAGGAAATCAGGCATGTGTTCCAAAACAAGTGTACCTAAAAATGAGATATGTTTTTAATGGAAAAAATGGGTACTCAAAAATGTATTTATTTTTTGTAGATTCATTATGGTTTGAAAGTTACACCTAATTTAGTGCTTTGATTCCCTTGAAGCAAAATTTGGGTTTTTGGTGCAAGTAATTTGTAAATCTGATAAAACAGAGGAATAAGGCTATGTAATTGATTTATTTCTGTCAAAATCATGATTTTGAAGATGTATGAGGGTCTGGTATGAGTTTTATAAAGGTTTAGAGTCAAGTTTTGAAGAGTTGGGCTTTGTAGCCATGAAGAAATTCAAAGAAATTGAAGTGATTTTGGTAAAGGATTGAATGAGAATTGTTTTAAGTATTGTTGTTTCTTCCTTTGGCATCACTTCCCTCCGGATGGTCTTTGTCTCTGATACTAACTGATGCATTGAAAGGGAGGTCATTGACCTTATTAACACCTTTTGTGATGCTTCAACCACTTTTGCAATCTTCAAGAACCTCCCTAGGGTTAACTCCTTTACAATTACCCTACTTGCCTAGTAGGTGTCTAGACCTTGCTTTTGGGTCTTATCTCTTAATATATTTGAAAAATCCACAAACCATGCACCATTTTGAGCACCCACTATGCCCATTCAAAACATACCAAGAAATCTCTTATGGTCACTTTGGACCAACTCCACTTAAATTGACCTTTTGCACTGAATAGGGCTCCAATTAAGCCACTTTTACAAAGGAACTCACCTCCAAACTTTCTACCAACCAAAAATATAACTATATTGACCTCAAATTTCCTCCAAAACCTCAAATTCTTCAACCACTAGTCCAAAACATGCTTTCTATGACCCCATTTCATGAAACCCTCCTTTTCTTCAAAATAGACAAGGGTTTATTGAAAAACCCATCTCTAGGCCACATGCAACCTCAAAACCTCTTTAAGCTCTCTTTATTTAGCCTATACAAGCTTAAGAATCCTTCATATTTTTCTTCCCCCAAGCTTTACTCACTTTTGGACTCTAAAACCTCACTTTTTCACTCAAAAACACTCTTTCCTCAACTAGGGCTTCTTGCCCAAACTTGCAAATGACCTCCCCTACTCTCAATATAGCATCTACACTCCTAGTCCTACCTAATTAGGCCCATTCCATTGAGTTACAACAAATACAATAGGTGGAATGGCCTATTTCATCATGTTACACTCTCAAACCCTTGATTGAGCAAATATAGTCCCGTTTATAGAAAACTACATGTAAGTTGCTTGAAACTCAATTTAATTCCACAAAAATGGATTCAAATAAAATTTAGTATAGTCCTACACCTGATCCAACCACTGTTAGTGCTAGATATTCCTATATAGATTCGTATAGGGCCTTGAATCTTTAGAAAACAGTGCAAAACTCAAAAATTACTAAGAAAAATAGTAATTTTAATGATCTTTTTTTCACATACAAACATCTAACTCTTGCCTCGACTTATGGGAGGCCTATTTAAGCTCCTAGAAACAAGAAAAATGAACCAACCTCTTCAACTACCTCTCCAACCAACTTGATCGCTGGCATTGCCTCCAATCTTCAATTTTTGCACTTTACAACATTTTACTCTTTTTTGAAAAATTTGCACACATTGACCCAAAAGACTAAAACATACATTACAATGTGGCCCAACATGGCCTTATTTGATAACAACATGACTCAAACAACCTAGCTAGACCCAATTCCCAAAATGGAGGAACATAGTGCTTTGCACCAATGGATAAAGAAACAGAGTCTTGTTTCTTACTCAAGCAAGAAACCAATCTTCTGCCAAGAAAAAAAGCACCTCCACTAGTACTCTACTGGTCATCCACACAACAAGCCCAATCTGCATTGGTATAAGCACTCAAGGTGAAATCATCATCCTTAGGATACCATAAGCCATAATTCGGTGTACCTTTAAGATATCTGAATATCCTCTTTTACAACTGTAACATGTGCCTCTTTAGGATCTGCTTGAAATCTGGCAACTAAACATACAACATGCATGATGTCTGGTCTGGTAGCAGTAAGATACAATAGCCCACCAATCATAGATTTGTATTTGCTCTATTCAGCTTTAGTAGATTCATCATCATTACTTAGCTTACATCTAGTTACCATAGGAGTACTAACCAGTTTGGAGTCATCCATTCCAAACTTCTTTAACAACTCTTTCACATACTTATATTGTGAAATGTATATCTCCTTATCATTTTGATTTACTTGAAGATCAAGAAAGAAATTCAACTCGCCAATCATGAACATTTCAAATTCATTTTGCATTTCTTCCACAAATCTTTTACACGTACCTTCATTTCCTCAAAGATAATATCATCAGCATATGCCACTATCTGAATTTTATTTCTTTTTCATTTTGAAGTAAATATTATTGTCAGTAGAGCCTTTGCTGAAACCTTGTTGTGTCAGGTATCTATCGAATCTTGCATACCAAGCTCTGGGAGCTTTCTTCAGTCCATACAATGCCTTCAACTTACAAACCATATCCGGTTTGTTTGATAACTAAAATCATTTAGGTTGTTCCATGTATAATTCTTCTTCTAGTTCACCATTCAAAAATGCAGACTTGACATCCATCCGATATACTTTGAAGTCCTTGTGGGCAAAAATTGCCAAAAAACATCCTAATAGCTTCTATTCTTGCCACTGGGAAAAATGTCTCTTCAAATTCTATGCCTTCAACTTGTGATTATCCCTTGCATACAAGTCTTGCCTTGTTTCTTATAACTTCACCATTTTCATTCAACTTATTCTGGAACACCCATTTTGAACCAATTACATTCTTATTCACGGGTCTAGGAACTAATTCCATGTCTGATTCTTTTCTATTTGTTGCAAATCTTCTTTCTTAAATACCCAACTCTCATCTTCACATGCTTCACACAGATACTTAGGTTATATTTTAGAAAGTAAACATAGATTTACCTTAGTTGCTACTTTACTTCTTGTCTTCAAACCTTCACTCTTATCTCTAATTATTTGTTCCTCTGGGTGATTCTTCTGTACATACTTTAGAATCTTAGAAATAGGTTCTGGTTCATTTTCTTCTTCTTCTTCTTCTTCTTCAGTTTGTTCTTCTTCCTCTTCCTTATTCTCTTCAAGTACTAGTACTCCAATAGGATCATCTGGTTCCACTTCACTTATCTCAGTAGGTTTATGCATGTCCTCATCAAACTTTACATTAGCATTCTCAACAATCTTTTTTAATCTTTTATTGAAGCATTTGTATGCTTTGCTGGTAGTTGAGTACCCAAGAAAAATTCCTTCATCACATCTAGCATCAAACTTCCAAAGATTTTCATCATCTCTTTTAATGTAACATTTGCTTCCAAATACCTTAAAGTACTTCATAGTAGGAGTCTTGCCAGTCCATAACTCAAAATGAGTCTTTGCGTTGTTGCCTCTAATATGAACTCTATTAAGAACATAAATAGTATTGTGTATCACCTCTCTCTAGTACACATCAGGTACATTTGATTCTTTCATCATGGTTCTTGCAACTTCCTGTATCATCCAGTTTTTCCTCCCAACCACTCTATTCTGTTGAGGGGTTCTCAGAGCAAAGAAGTGTCTTTTTATGCCATGCTCTTCACAAAATCTATTAAATTCACTAGAAGTGAATTCTCCACATCTATCAGATCTCAAACATTTGATTCTTAGGTTCACTTCATTTTCCACTCTTGCTTTGAACACTTTAAACATATCTAGAGCCTAAGTCCTCTCTCTAAGAAAAGCAACCCATGTCATTCGAGAATAATCATCAATAAGGAGCATGAAATATGTGTCACCATGTAGGCTTCCTGTTCTAGTCAGACCACAAATCTATATGAATTAATTCCAACATTTCGATAATATATTGCTCTTTTCCCTTAAAACTACTTCTTGTTTGTTTCCCTAACTAACTTCTGCAAATAGTATTAGTAGGCCTTGTGATTTTAGGCAGACCTCAGACAACATCTCTTGAACTGATTTTGACTAGATTATCAAAGTTTACATGTCCCATTCTTCGGTGCCACAACCAACTTTCATTGACTTGAGATACAAGGCATTGACCATCAACGCCCTTAACTTGATAGATGTTTCCATGAGTTCTTCCTGCAACAACCATATCTTTGGATCCTCCTCTAATCTTGCAGGTATTATTTTAAAACACAAGTTTAAAACCTTTGCTACACATCTTTCCAACACTCAAAATTTTATGCCTTAAACCCTTTACATAATATACACCATTAGTGTTGTGTATTTCATCAAAACTAATTGTACCTTTCCCAACAATATTTGCTCCTGAATCATCACCAAGCATGACCAAACCACCATCATACTTTTCAAGTTTAGTAATCTTACTTTTATCTCTGTCATGTGATTAGAGCATCCACTGTCAATCACCCAGTAGTCTTCATCCTATCTCGCATGAAAGGCGGTGACCAAAGCACCTTCCATCTCATTTTTTTTGTTCTCCAAAATATTCTTTCTTGCACATTTTCCAGAGTTATCATACATAAATATATTCTCCAAAGCTAAAAACAAGCATTCACTATCAT
>VDFB02377254.1:0-18867 GCA_007258455.2 Sequoia sempervirens
AGTGTCTTTTTTTTCTGAGGAAATAGATCCTTATGTTTTTTCAATAGTTTAATGCTAGATTCTTCCCAGTACTCTTATTTTGGTTGTTTTTGGGTTATCTATGAATTATTTGGTATGAATCTGAACCATGAAAACTTGATAGAGTCCATAAACTCTTTGAGATGCTAAATCCAGTTCATTTTACATCTAATCTCTAAGACTTGATCACTATTTGTGCTACACTCATCACTATTCAATTCCAGTTCTCCTTCATTATTTATGTTTTCTTCTTCTTCTTCCCCATCCAAAAATTTGGAGATAGTATAGAGGTTTTTTATATCTCCCCCTTCATTTTCTTGAGTTGCGAATTCGATATAGGATCTATAATCCGGTTCTTCTAATGGAATTTGTACAACTTTGGTATCGTTTGCAAATGATATCCTCTTTCCAGGAGTCTACTAAACCAAATTAGCATTAACAAACCATCTTAATCCAAGTAAAGATCTGAAGGTATTAAACATCTATTTCATTTTGACCACTTCAAAATCAACTAATTGTTTGATTCCTTTAATATTTTATTCAACATTCTTCCAAGTTCCTAAGGTCTACTTTTTGGAACCATCAACAAGACTTTATTCATTGATGTTTTTACTAGCTTAGGTCTTCCTAATTTCTCAAATGATATTCAAATATGCACCCAAATCTTCCATAACATATTTCACTTTATGATCATTCAACTGTATATTTATCAATAATGGACCATTTTTCTAGTTCCATTCTTTTGATAACCAATTGACCTATTTTTGTTTGTTCTAGTATTTTCCCCATTGCTTAAATTTAGCTACTATATCTTTTTTCCTTACTATGGATGCAATATCTTTTAACATTTCAACTTCTTATTCTGTGAAGCATCCTACTTCTTGTTGTTGTTGTTGTATTATATGTTGTTTAGCTTGCATAACCAACTTGTCATGTTGTTTTCTATTAGGTTGGAAGTGTTTTGGTTCCTCCTCCACTTCTTCTTCTTCTTCTTCTTCTTCTTCTTCTTCTTCTTTCGTGCTATAATATTCTTCAAATTCTTCTATTACTATTTGCTTCTTTTTAAATGCCTACTTGTATTAGTGCCTTTCCTAGTAATAACATTTGCTTTCTTCTTTCCTCTAGTTTTATTTTTCTTCTTATTGTCTACAACTAACTCTTCTCTAGAGTGCTCTTCTATAGAAGTGTTTGAAGTCCATACATCCATTTTATGAAATCCTTTATCTCCTTGTTATGATACTTTTTAGATTACTCGAGGGAGGTTGAATATCCTCCTAATTTTGGTAGAATGTTCTAGCAACTTCACATTGAAATATTGTATGATCATCTTGCCAATAGAATGTACATTTATGTTTCTTCTCTGCCCAACATTCTTAAGCATAATGGCCCATTTTTCCAAGGTTAAAGAAGTTCACATCATTTCTTATTTTTTTGGTCAGGCCTCTTCCTCTTCCTCCTCTATAGTTAATTACCTATTATCTTCCTAATAACCCTCTTGTTGATTGTTTTGCATGGAACATGCATTTTGATTATCTTGCTAGGGTAGTACCTAGTATTCAATATCACTATTTTCATCGATACTATGATTGTGGTTGTGACAACATTGAGTTTGGTTTCCTCCATTCCAGATTGAAGGTTTGTTCTTTGGATAGTCTTTTGTTAGATGTATATCCCATTCTTGAAAAATAGCACAATACATAGAGTTAGGTTTGATTGTTTTCATTAAATATTTTTTCTACTCTATCCTTGGGGCATTCGTTATAGATGTGTCCTTCCCTATTGGAATACAAGCACCAAATTCTTTCGGGTTGAATACGTTCACTAGCCTTGATTTCTTGTTGTATGACCAACATTTTTTTGGCCCCACAATTTTCGTTGCACCAAAAGATCGGCCTGTTAATGCTCGATACAACTGCCAAAGTTAACGGATCCACAGGAGGTGATTATTCCATATCACGAATCTCAAGGGGAGCGTTGACCATTTGTCAACAAACTCCCCTCAACATTACCCAAGGGGATTCGAACCTGGCACCTTTGACTCTAATACCAATTGTTTTCCCCATAGTTGTTGTTGCACCAAAAGATTGACCTATTAATAGTCGATATAACTACCAGAGTTAACGGATCCACATGAGCTGGTTAGTCCATGTCACAAATCCTGAGTGGAGCGTTGACCATTTGTCAGCACTTTTGGACATCCAATTGTAAATCTTCTAGGATTTCAATAGTTTTATCTATTTTTGGTTTGCTCCATGGTTGAGCTTCAATTTGGTATGCCATAACAATTAGGTTAGTATATTTATTAAAGAATCTTCCATCCAATCTAGCTTTGATGTTCTTACACAATCTAGAAATGAACTATTCAATATTTTTTTTCTTTGTTAAAGTTTCCTCCAACTTCCTTCATACTTCTTTAAAAAATTTATCATAATTTTCAACTGATTCCTTTTCTCCTTTTGTCAAGTTTCCCATCTAGGTAACACTTTCAGTTGGAAATTTTTGTATCCCAAAGTTGGATAATAGTTATCTTTTTACTTCTTCCCATGTAGCATTATGTTGTGGGTAATTCTTCATATACCATTTCAATTCTTATTTTCTTAGTAACCCTATAAATTCTAGTAACTTGTTCTTATATTCATCTTTACCCAATTTCTCCCATACAAACTCTAGAAGAAATACATGTTCTAGTGCTTTGGTGGTATCTGTTTTGAAAACATGTATTTTCAGTGTGGTATCCATGGTTTCTAAATCTTGTTATGGATTATGTGTTTTCCTAGTTTTGTATGTCAGTTTCTTTACCAATTTAGTTTCCTTCTTAATATTATTTTTAGTTTTATTTTCTCTGCCTTTATCTCTTGCAAGTTTGATGTCAAAGTAATCTTCTTCTAATATCTCATTCCAAGTGATGTCCCATTCTTTCTTCTCTTCTTTTTTCTCTTGCTTCTCATTTTTATTTTCTTCTCTATGATTTTGCAACTCTTGTGCTTTTAGACCTTAATGGGGATGAGTCTCTGTCTGGGATCCAGAATCTTCATAACTTATTTTCATCTTTTTGTTAGTAAATGTCATCTAATTAGTTAGTGGCCTATTCTCTTCACCGTTTATTTCTTCCTCTCTTTTGCATTCTTCTTTCTCATTTCTTAATTTTCTTATGCTTTTGCTAATTATCTTTTCTAAATAATCATCATTCACTGATAGGAATTTATCCATAGTTTCTAGGAATTCTTTAAAAAATTCATCTAATTTAATTGTAATTCCATCTAAGTTTGGTTTGTTTTTAGGGTTTAGTGATGGTTCCAACAGGATGGGACCCTCTTATACTACAACTATCATTTTTTGGCAAGATTTTGGGTTCCTGGTTATGCATTAACTTTTTAAAATTTCTTGAAATCCTTTTGGTTCCTTTTAGTAACAAACTTATCTTCTCTAGTGTTTTCTCCTTTTATTCCTACTATCTTTTCTTCTTTTGATAACAAAACCCAAATTGGCATGCTCAACAACACCCCAATGGTGCACTCTAATCTTGACTTTATTGTTAATTATATACTTCTTCTATCTCTCTTCTCTTTTTGGTACTCGAAAATCTATTTTATCTATTTGGGCCATGGGTGGTTAGGATTTGGGATTGCATTACTCCTATATTATGTCCCATGGTAGTTATCCAATAGTTTTTTAATTATAGTCACATCTTTTCATAGGTCTCTCTCAACCTTTTCCCCTTTCCATTTCCCATCCCCTTGGCAACTAAACCCCTCTCATAGGGTAGAAGTCAAGAAGATGAAATCTTAATTGATTAAATTTGCTTAGTCATCTAATGTCTTAGTCTAGTAAAAAAAATTGGAATTTAGAAAAAAATTAGTAAGCCTCAACAAAGCCTAACTAGGGTCCCAACAATAAAACTAATGTTAGCAAGAAATATGGGGGGATATAGATTCGAGTTTTGTTCTCAAAAGATCTCTACTAGTTGTATTTTGTAACCCCAGAGTAGGTCTTATTGAGGCAATACAAGAAGGTCTTCTAGACCTAAGATTAGTTGTAAATCAGATTAAAATAGAATACATACACAAGATAGATTAGGATTAAGATTCCTTTATATTCATTATATCAATAATCATTCATTTCATCTCTTATATCTATGCTATAGTCAATATACTATGTTGTCTTATATTACCTTCTATGTACTACTACATCCTACTACTACTGGTGAATAGATGTTCCTACTTACTTATATTTACAATATGGGACACGACCCTTAGATAGCATCCCTAGATTATATTCTATCTTCCTAATGTTATATTCGGGAATGTTCTTTCTGGTTAGCTATTACATATCTCTAGACCGGTGTCTATATACTATTTTTCAGCTAACACCATATCCAAACAATTTACCTTGTCACATTTACACTCCTAGGCCACACCCATTCATCAACTTTTACATCCTAAATCCTTCCCCCCACATATAGGTTTATGTATTCCTATCTATTTATTTATTTATTCATTATGTTTGATTATTCTTCAAAATTTAACAATTTAAAAGAAAGCATTCTTCCAAAAAAAAAATTTGGTCTTAAGAATAAAAAAATTAAATAGGATACCCTAACTATCAAATTTAATTTAAGAGATCCTTGATTAAATTAAGTGGTCATTTGAAGTGGCATTCGGTAGGTGGAAATTCATTCAAGAAAGGTTGGAGTGTAATTCAAAGAGCTTGGAATGCATAGTCATCATCTCATTCAAAAACAATGACAAAATTTGAGCTTCTTTAGGAAAATTTAATTTTTTTCCTTAACGTCTTTTAAATCGTCAACTTTTCTTTAATATTTCCTTATGAAATAGGGAAGAAATTATTGTACATAATAGAATGCATAGGCATCATCTCATTCAAAATTAATGATAAGATTTGAAATTCTTTAGAATAATTTTATTTTGTTTCTTAACGTCTTTTAAATTATCAGCTTTTCTTTAATTGCCTAACGAAGTAGGGAATAAATTGTTGCTCGTACTTGAAATGCATAAGCATCATCTCGTTGGAAACCGATGAAAAAAATTGAGCTTCTTTAGGCCAATTTTATTTTCTTCGTTAACCTCTTTTAAATCATTAGTTTTTATTTAATTTTTTCTTATGAAGCAGGGAAAAAATTGTTGCACGTACATGGAATGCATAGGCATCATCTCATTCAAAAGCAACAACAAAATTTTAAATTCTTTAGGAGAATTTTATTTTGTTCCTTAACATCTTTTAAATCATCATCTTTTCTTTAATGTTGCATAATGAAGCAAGGAAGAAATTGGTTCTCGTACTTGAAATGCATAAGCATCATCTCGTTCAAAAGTAGGACACAATTTGAGCTTCTTTAGGCTAATTTTATTTTGTTCCTTCACGTCTTTAAATCACCGACTTTCTTCAATGTTGCCTTATGAAACATGGAAGAAATTATTGCTCATACATGGAATGCATAGGCATCATCTCGTTCAAAAGCAATGATAAAATTTAAAAATTATTTAGGATAATTTTACTTTGCTCCTTAACATCTTTTAAATTATCAAATTTTCTTTAATGTTTCCTAACGAAGTAGGGAAGAAATTGTTGCTTGTACTTGAAATGCATAAGCATCATCTCATTCAAAAGCATTGACAAAATTTGAGCTTCTTTAGGCCAATTTTATTTTGTTCCTTAACATATTTTAAATCATCAGATTTTCTTTAATGTTGCCTTATGAAGCAGGGAATAAATTGTTGCTCATACTCAGAATAATAGGCATTATCTCGTTCAAAATTAGTGACAAAATTTTAGCTTCTTTAGGATAATTTTTGTTTTGTTCCTTAACTTCTTTTAAATCATCAAATTTTATTTAATGTTGCCTAATGAAGAAAGAATGAAAATGTTGCTCATATTTGAAATGAATAAGCATCATCTCGTTCAAAAGTAGTGACAAAATTTGAGTTTTTTTAGGCCAGTTTTATTTTGTTCATTAACATCTTTCAAATCATCAACTTTTCTTTATTGTTGTCTTATAATGTAGGGAAGAAACTGCTGCTCAAAATTGGAATGCATAGGCATTATCTCTTTCAAAAGTAATGAATATTTGAGCTTCTTTAGGACAATTTTATTTTGTTCCTTAAAGTCTATTAAATCATCATCTTTTCTTAAATGTTGTCTAACAAAGTAGGGAATAAATTTTTGCTCACACTTAAAATGCATAGGCATCATCTCGTTCAAAAACCATGAAAAAATTTGAGCTTCTTTAGGCCAATTTTATTTTGTACCTCAATGTTTTTTAAATCATCAACTTTTCTTTAATGTTTCCTTACGAAGTAGGGAAGAAATTGTTGCTCGTACTTGGAATACATAGGCATCATCTGGTTCAAAAGTAGTGACAAATTTTGAGCTTCTATAGGATAATTTTATTATGTTCCTTAATGTCTTTTAAATCATAAGCTTTCCTTTAATGTTGCCTTACAAACTAGGGAAGAAATTATTGCTCATACTCCGAATGATGGGCATTCATCTCGTTCAAAATTAGTGACAAAATTTGAGCTTTTTTAGGACAATTTTATTTTATTCTTTAATGTCTTTTTGTAGTGTAGGAAAAAGTATCCCTTTTTCACACTTAATTTGGGAATAATTAATAATAAAATGGGCTTAATGTTGCCTTAATTTAGTGTTGTAATATGTTTTGCATATTCACATTAAGTTTAAGACCCTTTTAAACTAAATGGACTTAATTGTGCCTTATTTAGGGTGTTGTAAAGTGTACGTTTACACTTTCACACTAATCTAGGACTTTATTGATTAATTGAGGTTAATTTTCCTTATTTGGCTCCTTTAATTCAAATCCAAGCTTAATTAAATGCAAATTTAGAGGGATAAATCCCAACATTCATAAATGCCATGTCACAACACTTAACTTTGGAAGATGTGTGTCCTAGGTAGGTGACCTAGGACCCATTCACCATAGGGCGAATGGGTCCTCACTTAGTCCTATGACCCTAGTTTTATATGATATTTCACCTTGTTCGATGTGTGTCCTAGATAAGTGGCCTAGGACACACTCGCCCTATAGCGAATGGGTCCTCACTTAGACCTAGGACCCCTCTTTGAAATTTATTTTTGGTGGTATTTTAATGATTTCAAATCTATAATTCAATGTTCGCTTGTGACATTTGAATTTTAGGAATTAACGTTAAGATATGTATAAATACAAGGCTATTACACTTAGTTTCACCTAGAAATTTCAAGTCTTCAAGCATTCTAGAAAACTTATGATCAAGAGATCATTCAAGGGTAGATTTATAGAAGAATATTGCAACAATCAAGATTCCATTGTCATGTGAAAGATGTATTACATCATGCATGTTGTTTGAGCTAATGTGTTGATGTAGTGTTCAAGATCAAATCAAGCATACCAAAAGCATTGTTTCACGTCAAGTTTCATGATCAAGATCTGCATTCATTGAGGCCACTTCATGCTAGTTTGCAGATTTATCAAAGGTTTCAAATAAGGTATCATTGTTCATGTTTCATTGTTTCATCCTTCATTGTTTCATTGTTTCATCATAAGGTTTAATTACCAAAACAAGGTTTGATGAAGGAAAACCCCTATTCCTTAACAAAACAACATTTTTCCCTCTTTGATGTGTGATTGCAGATTTTAGGTTGAAGATCAATTGGAGAACAAAATTGAAGAAAGTTGTAAAGTTTTCAAAGTTGCAAGAAAAGTTTTCAAATCATAGAAATTGAGCTATAGGTTTTATTTCCGACTTTTCTGATAGTGAACAACTGGAATATGGTAGTGTAGACATAGAAGAACAAAACCCAAAAATTGATTTTCAGGAGCCCTAGCCAGGACCCATTCACCATAGGTCAAATGAATCCTCAGTGAGGTTTAAAGAAGCATCTTTGGTGATAGGTACACAACATTTGACCCTTTCCAAATCATCATTTTGACTATTGTTTGGGTTATATTTGATTATTGTTTCTCATTGGCACTTTTTAACAGATATTTTGAATGAAATAGGAAAAATAGGTGCATCATTTTGTTTCATTTTGATAAACCCTCATCCTCATTTTTTTCTTTATTTCATTATTGTGAATCCAACCTTTTGAGCATTGTAATTATCCGATTTTGGAGTCCTCTTTCATCCTAGATTTAGACCTTGCATTCATTTGCATCTCTTTGCATTGAATTAGGTCTCATTTAGGGTGTCTAGTTTACATTCAACTTTGCATTGAATCTAAGGTTTTAGGATTGCATATCTTGTATTCTTTATATCTAAAAAATACAAAAAATCAAGTCATCTTTATATCATTTACATCATATTAACTTGCATTTGAAAAATGGAACAAAATTGCATATCAAACTAGGTGTTCTAGGTTATCATTTTGTCACATTTTGCACTTGCATTTCACAAAAAACCAAACTAAAACTTGTTGTAACCATCCAAAATCTAAAAACCACTAAAAAAACTTAAAAATCTATAAAAAATTATTTCAAATCCCTCATCTCAGACTCATTCGTCGTAGGGCAAATGGGTCCCTAATCAGGTCACATTCTAAATTTTTGGGCATTAAAATATTTAGTTCTACATTTGTGTTTGCTACTTTCAGATTTCTGTTACTATTTGTAGAATTTTTGTTTCATCAATTTCATCATATTTAGCTTAATTTGATAAATTCAGTGCATTGTGTGATTTGAAAATTGCATTTACAAGATATTACTCTTAGGTTTTTACATAGTGTCATAAAAAATTACCTTGTTTTAGATTTGAAAATTTGAAATTGGGTGTGTTTTAGCAATGTGTGGAAGTTCTTTTTCTCCTTGGTTGATGTTTCAAGTTGTGTTTTTGGCAATGATCCTAATGCAATTGACCCTAACCATGCTCTTGAACCAACTCCTAATGAGTGTCCTCGTGAATTTGACATCATTGGAGAAGATGATGCTAGCATGAATGAGTTCATAAACAATTGCTTTAACAATCTTTAGAATAATGCATACTTTTACCCTTCCATGAAACAACCAACACAACTTGAGATGTTTGGTTTGTTACATCTTGAAATTGAGTCACAAACTGAACCTAAACTTTCAACAAGTGAACCTAGCTCCTCTAGTCAAGTGCATACCTATCCATCTTATGTTAACAAGGTGACCAACACTCCTATCAACCTTGAAGAGACTTATGGCCAAGGCTTTAAGATTTTAACTAACCAAGGATGTGACATAATTGATGAGCATGAAATTCATAAACTTTTAGAGCAACTTCCTATTGAACAAACAAAAGGATTAGGATATCAAGATCCTCCTCTCGACATAAGTGTCCTCCTTCCTAAGGAACAACCAATGCCTCATAAGGATGATAAGGGAATCTTAGGTCCTCCTCAACATTTATCTCAGCAAATTGGTGAATCAATCAAGAAACAAAAGCCTTACAAACTCAAGAAACTCAAATTTCCATGTCCTATGTCTGAAAATGAAAGAATCTTACACACACTTCTAAATCAAGGACTCATAACATTACTACCCATTAGAGAAAATCCAAATCCAAATCCTAAGAACACAAATAGGTCTCACTATCAATATCATAGAACTCTTGGGAATAGTATTGATGAGTGTCATGCCTTAAAAAGAATACTTGAGAAGTTTGATATCATAAAAATGATCCCTTGAATCATTCCCTTTGCTCCTTGCCATTTAATAGTTGTAGGATCCTAGTATTATCACTATTACATGTTATGCATTCATTGCAAATCATTCTCTTTATCACAAGGAGCTCATTTTCATCATCTACCTTGGCTTATCATTTTATTGCACTTAGTGGGGACAAGGGGTTGGTTAGCCTTGTCCTAGTTTTGGCATTTGATGTTGTCCCTTTGGCTAGTTGCTTTCCTTATGCATATACTGATCAAGATTGGGATGCGAATGACCTACTATAGGTTGAATCGCATGTGATGGTTACTAGTATTTTTCTTTGTTTTCTTTTTCATATTTCTTTATGTGATTGCATGTGTGTACTGTGATCCTCCATACTATTTCGTTTGATGTATCTCTCTCTCTCTCTCTCTTTGTGCATTCCTCTAGATATGTATCTACATTCTTCTATATGTCGTAAACATTTTTATCTTAAATTTGTTTGTCTTGTGTTTTCCTTTTGGGGATGACACAAGGCATTGAGACATTTACGTCTCTTCCATGTTGACCTGAAAGGAATTTTCTTTGTTTTCACTCTTTATGTTTCATTCTTCCAATTCTATAAGTATTTGGGGAATGATGACATTTCTAAGCTCTAAAAAAATACTGTAGCAAAGATATACTGACCCCAAATACATAGATCCCTTATGTATTTTTTGGGGCAACCTCTCCTTCCTTTTTTCGTGACGTAGCTTTATTTCAGAAACATATGAATTGGTATAGGGACTTTCTAAAGAAGCTTCCATGTCTTAGGAGTAAAGAATGACTAATTTAAAGGAATTGCTCACAACAATGGTGTTAGCAACCACTTTAAAGTGGGAGCATACATCGATAATATCTTTTGACATTTTTCATGTTTCATGGTGTAATTTTCTTTTTCTTGTGATGTGTCCTTTTCTTGGTGGTGTCATTGGGTTTGATGCCCTCTAAGAGTGTGATATCTCTTAGCAGATGACTTTCCTCTTAGTGGTAATGCGACACACTGCATTCCCTAAGTTGTGAAACTTTTACTCTTGATTTGTCCTCTGTTGGAGACATTAGGCACGATGATCCCTAAGAAGAAGACCTTACACATACAAAGCAAGATCCCCTGAACAAAACAAACCATACATAGATAATGTTCATGTGTTTGGCATAATGCAACTTGCTAACCTTGTGAAGCTCAAACCCTAAAATTCAAGGCCACCTATCATAACACACCTTGCTTTCCTGTGGAGCCTTTCCTAGCATTATGTCACCTTATTGATGTTATCAAAGGGGTAGATTTGGTATGGTCAGTACAATGAGAAGCCAACACAGAGGCATGAATTTCTCATTGTACGATGAGAAGCCAACATAGAGGCATGAATTTCTCACTAAGCCACCCTATTGGAAGACTCACCTAGTGGACAACTTGATGTTCCACTACCTCGCAGTGAGCACAAACCGATAGTTTAAATGCGTTCTACATTGCGTTGGACAATCTATGCTTGATTTTTCCTGATCTTTGATGTTGTATGATTGTGTATTTGTCATTGCTACACACATAAGTTTCTTGAATTTCTACTTTAGTGTGAGTTTGACACAAGGTCATACTCTCACTAAAGTGGGGGACAAATGTAGTGTAGAAAAAAGTATCTCATTTTCACACTTAATTTGGGAATAATTAATAATAAAATGAGCTTAATGTTACCTTAATTTAGTGTTGTAATATGTTTTGCATATTCACATTAAGTTTAAGACCCTTTTAAACTAAATGGACTTAATTTTGCCTTATTTAGGGTGTTCTAAAGTGTACCTTTACACTTTCACACTAAGCTAGGGCTTTATTGATTAATTGCGGTTAATTTTCCTTAATTGGCCTCTTTAGTTCAAATCCAAGCCTAATTAAACACAAATTCTGAGGGATAAAACACGGCATTCATAAATTCCATGTCACAACACTTAACTTTAGAAGATGTGTCTCCTAAGTAACCTAAGACCCATTCACCAACTCGTGCTTAGTCCTATGATCCTATTTTTACATGATATTTCACATTGTCCGATGTGTCCTAGGTAAGTGGCCTAGGACCCATTCACCCTTTGGCGAATGGGTCCTCACTTAGACCTAGGACACACCTTTGAAATATGTTTTTGGTGGTATATTTTTAATGATTTCAAATCTATAATTCAATGTCGGCTTGTGATATTTTAATTTCACGAATTAATGTTAAGATATGTATAAATACAAGGCTATTTCACTTAGTTTCACCTAGCAATTTCAATTCTTCAAGCATTTTAGCAAACTTATGATCAAGAGAGCATTCAAGAGCATTTCTAAGGCATTCAAGGGCAAATCATAGAAGAATATTGCAACAATCAAGATTCCATTGTCATGTCAAAGATGTATTGCATCATGCATGTTGTTTTAGCTAATGTGTTGATGTAGTGTTCAAGATCAAATCAAGCATATCAAAAGCATTGTTTCACATCAAGTTTCATGATCATGATCTACATTCATTGAGACCACTTCATGCTAGTTTGCAGATATATCCAAGGTTTCAAATAAGGTATCATTGTTCATGTTTCATTGTTTCATCATAAGGTTTAATTACCAAACCGGGGTTTTACCAAGGCAAACCCATATTCCCTAACAAAACAACATTTTTCCCTCTTTGATGTGTGATTGTAGATTTTAGGTTGAAGATCAATTGGAGAGCAAAATTAAAGAAAGTTATAAAGTTGTCAAAGTTGTAAGAAAAGTTGTCAAATCATGGAAACTGAGCTACGGGTTTTATTTTTTGCTTTCCGACAATGAACAAATATAATCTAGAAGTGCAAACATAGAAGAACAAAACCCAAAAATTGATTTTCAGGAGCCCAAGACCTATTCACCATAGGGCGAATGAGTCCTCAGTGAGGTTTGAAAAAGCATCTTTGGTGACAGGTACACAACATCTGACCCTTTCCAGATTTGCACTTTGACTACTGTTTGGGTTATATTTGATTACTATTTCTCATCGACACTTTGTAACACATGTTTTGAATGAAATAGGGAAAATAAGTGCATCATTTTGTTTCATTTTGGTGAACCTCACCACCTCATTATCATCATTCATTTTTTTTTCATTTTACTTTTAAATCATCAAATTTTCTTTAATGTTGCCTAATGAAGCAAGGAAGAAAACATTGCTCATACTTGAAATGCATAAGCACCATGCCGTTCACAAGTAGTGACAAAATTTGAGCTTCTTTAGGCCAATTTTATTTTGCTCCTTAACATCTTTTAAATCATCAACTTTTCTTTAATGTTGCCTTCGAAATGAGGGAAAAAATTGTTGCCCAAACTTGAAATGCATAGGCATCATCTCATTCAAAAGATAAAAATTTGAGCTTCTTTAAGACAATTTTATTTTGTTCCTTAATGCCTTTTAAATCATCATCGTTTCTTTAGTGTTGTCTAACGAAGCAGGGAATAAATTGTTGCTCGTACTTGAAATACATAGGCATCATCTTGTTCAAAAGCAATGACAAAATTTGAGCTTCTTTAGGCCAATTTTATTTTGTGCCTTAACGTTTTTTAAATCACCAACTTTTATTTAATGTTGCCTTACGAAGCATGGAAAAAAGAAAGGAAGGAAATGTCCTTTTATAGTCCACGATACCAGGCAGTCTGTTTTTGTGTCTAGAGATGACTTACAGTATATGGGACTCCTCATACTCCCAATATGAGGGAAGAAATTGTTGCTCCTACTTAAAATGCATTGGGATCATCTGATAGTGAAAATTTTGAGCTTCTTTAGGCCAATTTTATCGTGCTCCTTAATGTCTTTTAAATCATAAACTTTTCTTTAATGTTGCCTTAGGAAGCAGGGAAAACACTGTTGCTCGTACAAAACTCATCGGTAACTGTCACCAAATAAAGCCATTTGTTGTACACGATACATCATGTCTAACATTACTCCAGCTATTTTCTTACTGCCAAGCACCATTTACCCATTTTGAAATGTTAGTCAACTGCTCCTATTTACTGCTATTTATGTCCCCAGCGAATTCTTTGTCATGTTTTGATCTGGAATTTACATCCGTTAATGACTATTTATGTCCTTTGCAAGAACCTGACTTGTTTTCTGTGGTGCCACTGGTGACATTAATTATGCTTCTAATTCTCTCACCGAAACTCGTACCAGACCCTGGGCAGCCATTCATTGTAGTAGTTTTTGTATTCTAAAGGGAAATAAATGATCCGGCCCCGTTGCCATGTATTTACTGATGGATGTTGAATTAAACGGTAGATTTTGTGCGGTGTTTTTCTTCCATATTCACTAATTTATATTCTGTAAAATTTCTAAACAAAACATTGCCTCTGAATAACATAACAAATGAACTTTAGACCGATACACATTAAGAATACCATATTTTCAGCTTTAGTAGCTAATCACCAAGCTACAGTGAATATTAACTAGCAATCACACCTTGGTGTGCAATGGGTACGCCGAAATTTGTTTGTAACACTACATTTATCACCATTGCAAACAAACAATTTTGAATTAAGGAAAATTAAGATACGTTATGGTAGATGGACCTAATGTTTAAGTATAGGTTTAGATAGAACATTTTAGTGTGTTATTTTGCATCCTAGACATCATGGCACTAAATCAATGGTGTTAACACATCTAAGTGATTTAGCTTATACTATTGTACATGCCATTCATTACTCAAGCATCCTAATCCTTCCAACCTATACTGATGGAACCAAGAAATTCATGAGCCATGAGACTAAAAAAGTGTTAAGACTTTGATGGCATTATTCTCATAAATCATGACACCTAGGAATATTTTATTTGAACCTACAACTAAATGTGGATCCATCTACAATGTCCTATCTCATTTTCTCTCAATTATAAATTGTTTGTCTATGACAACAATGAATGCAATGTTGTAAAATATTTCAATTTCATTTAGTGTAATGGAGTTAAGAGTAATAATTTACACACCAAAGTCTAGCTAAATCTCTAGAAAGATTTGGGATTAAAAAAATACCAAAGTTGAGCTACATTAATCAATTGAAGTCTCTCAAACTTCCTAAGACAAAAAAATAAAATAAAATAAATCAATCAATTTTTGACATGACTATTCTTGAAAATTGTAAAGCCTATGAATGCTTGATGTTGGATCTACTTCAAACAAATCCATCTCATTTCTCAACTCAAAATTATTTGTTCATAGAAATTAGAGTGATAGTGATAAAAGTAATATTTTAAGTTTTACATCTTGTGAAACTAAACTAACAGTGCCAACACATTCATTATTATTTCTAATCCTTTCATGTTTAACAAAGTCTCTCAAGAACCCATGCATTACCAACAACCATACAAAATTACCAAAGTTTTATTTTTTATTTTTTTTTTCCGTAAGATGGAAACTTATTGTTTATGCAGATTTCAACCCCTTATATTTGCTCATCGATATCAAACATTTAGTAGATCATGAGCATGCATACACACAACTAGATAGCAAGAATATATAAATCCGTACACTACTCCCATTTTGCCACAGGTAGGGAGGATACTGACAAAGGTTGTGAAATGTGGGCTTAGACCTGCCAATTGCATTTGCTTGAATGTTTCAATAGCCTTCCTAATAAATTCATTTTCTGTATATACTACAATCATGGAATTCTATGAGATGACATCTCTTTAAGGCATTATGTCAAACAATTCGCGTGCCTTGTCTATTCTTCCAGATTTTGCATACATGTCTACCACATCATTTCCAACTATAATATCTCACAAAAAACCTCTTTCTATTATGCTTTGATGGATGTCCATGCCCTGTTCCAAAGCTCTCATTTTGTCACAGGTAAGGAGGATGAATGCTACTATGTTTCTGGTGGCTTCAAACACTTAAAACACCCGTGCATGCCCTTGAATCATGATTAATTCAGTTGGAAAATTAGAAAATAAATGTGATCGGTTAATGCCTTATCAAAATTGAGTTTGACTGTAAATAAGAGTTTGAAGATTGGTGACCAAGCAATTGGGAAATGTACATTAGCCGGGTAATTTACATGCATTATCAATAGTCGTTAAAAAAGCCGATTTCATAACATCGCCACCAGCCATCCCTATTATAACATCGCGCACCACCTCCCCAGCCGTAAAATGTTCTCCCGTGGAGCAGCCCCTCCTCCACACCACCATTATTTACTCCCGTACCTTCCTCCATAATTCACTTCTCCCACTCCCCTGTTCTGCCTTTACCTGGGTATTTATAGCCCTGGGTTCCACACTTTCCGAGCCTAAGTCGTCTAGGTCTAGCCATCCCGAGGCTGTGAGCAGAGAGCCACAAAATTTTAAGATAGGGGGTATCCCTTAATATCTTATGTAAATGTTCCGAAGTGTTCCCATTTGGAAATATCATGAAACGCCTCAATATAATTGAACTTTTGAGTTGGAATTTCAAATCCTGCAATGACAAAGCTGTCAAGCAATAAGACAGTTAGAAGGGTACGTGTGAGAATAGGAAATGTAAAATGGAGAGCTCTGAGGCTGGACACGTGTAATTACTAGTGAGGTAGGAAAACACGTATATTAGATGTGGTTTACAATGCATCCAAAAACGAGCTTGTGAAGACACAAACTCTGGTTAAGAGTGCTATTGTTCAGGTTGATGTTGCTCCTTTTCATATCTAGTATCAGTAGCACTGTGGCCAGGAAATTGGCAGGAAGAAGAAGACTCTTGCTGCTGCTAAGAAAGAAGCCGAGGTATATAGGCAATAATCTATCATATGACTATTTTTTTTTGTCTATATATCTTTTGTTTTATCTAGGCAATATATATGTATTTATGTGTATTTATGTGTTCTGTTTTTCCTTATATGAAAAACGAGTATATGTTGTGTATTTATGTGTTCTGTTTTTCCTTATATTTAGTAGTTTAATTACTGAAAGCCCGTTTGTAGTCCAGAAAATTGGATATTTGGTTTGTCCGTCCAAGGTATAGTGGTGGGATCTAGGAGAAGATGATGTCAAAGCTCAACTGATACAGGACCTGCCCATTCTTGCAGCCGAATTTAGGGGAGTAGAGTCTATTTCCTCTTTCAGACAGTTGGAGAAAAGGTTCTTCTTGGCAGTCGATCGGTTTGGAAACATTCAAACCCTTATCATTCAGGGTGAATGGACGGAGAAATTGTAACTTTCAACTTTAGGCCCTCTAGAGGCCTATGCTTCATTCCTCTCATCTTCTGGACGAAGCGTATGCAGTTATAGCTAAAAGGATAAACATGAAATTTGATGTAGATTGCAGCGGCAATTCGGGTGAGAAGTTGACGATTAAGTTTAGAAATGTAGTTTATTTTCCCCATTTTATGTTGGTTCTCTAGGGAGTTGTAGTTATAGCTATAGGTTGTTGATAGTTACAGTTCTAACTTTCTTAGTTGGTTGTGGTTGATGCCATCTACAGATGTATTTCCTACACATGCCATAGAGGCGGTAGATTTTTTATATAATAAGCCTCATGTTTTATTCAATGGCACTAAATCAAAAGGAGGTCTAGCAGAAACTCTGTATTGAAGGAAGAATTTTGTGAGGGACCTGATAGGCGGTAGATAACTAATTGAAAATAAGCATTTGGGTGGTAGGCGATCTGATTATGCTTGCCACAAATGTCTTTCACCAAGTACTCAGAAACTGTATGTTGCAGGACAAGGGTATGCTGCAACATGTATTTCATCCTCTTAGAAACTGCGTTGTAGTACATTAATGGTTTTCAAGAGAAATAAAACCCATTCGAATTAAATCAATACGAAAGAAACCCAATTCCTCCATCAGAGCCAACAATTAATTATAACCAATTCCCATTCAATCAGCGACAAAACAACAAAGAAAGAAAAGAAAAAATGTGGCATACCAAGAAAAATATCGCTTCAAAGCTGTTGGCCCTCTGATTTCAAACCCGCTGAGTTTTTCCCAGAATAACCCTACGGAAAGTAGGCAGATAATATCTTACCTCAAGTGACAAGGAGTAGCTAATCAGTTATCACGCATTGAATGGGGGCGAGACAAAAAGGAGAAAAGACAGGATGAAAAATTTGAACGGGTACGATCAGTTTGATGGTCTCCCAAAGCTCTTATCACAGATTGATTACAAAATTTAGGTTGGCTTCTTTCAAATAGGATCGCCAGTAAAATATTATCAAGTGCCTCCAATATTAAAAACAAGTTTCCCAAATATTGTTGGGAAATAAAGTGAAGTGCACAAAAGGGCAAATTGTATAAAGTGAATAAAATTATTCACTATATGAAAGGTTTTTATCGATGAAGGTGAAATGTGCAGCAAAGCGAGGATAAAGTAAAATGATTTTTCATGGGAGAGTAAAAATATTTTCTCAAGTCTTGAGGCCTATGGAGAGTTTTTTTCTTTGTTGCAAATTGGTTTTCAGAACAAGGTGGTTTTATTGCAAATGAGGAGAGATGAGAGAATCTTTTTCCAGTTTCTTGTTGCTGATTAATGAAGGATGAAGCTTCCAGGTGTCTTCAACGGATTAATTTTAGGGCTCTTCTTCCCTCTATATCTTCTCTTCTTTTCTCATTTGCAAGGGTTTTGAATTATTCTATGGTGCTAGGTAGATAGAAAATGTTGAATCTGAGTCACAAATAGAATATGCAATTGTAATGCTTGGATTTGATAAGTAAATATCAATTAGTTTGTGCAAGCAAAGCATGAATGTCATCAAATTGTCTCCAGATTTGTACACATTTAATCATATGAATTTAATATACAAAGTATGTTTCAATTTGTCATCTCAATTTCCCTGAGATTGTGTTGTTTGTTCATGGTCCTATTTCAAAGAAATAATTAAATTATTTTGAGAAAATAATTGTGATTTTAAGTGTGCAAGGTGGATCTATAAGAAGAATTTTGATGACAACAAGAGTGGATCTATTAGTGCAAGGAATTAGTAGTTTTGAATCCACTAGTTGAAGTCTATTTGCTAATGAGATTTTCTTTATGATTCCATATTTGACTCCATGGCCTAGAATTAGGCACTGATTTTTCATTAAGCTAAATGCATTTTTAGACACAATTCATAAATTCAAAATCATTTCAATTTTTGTTGTTGGGTTTAGGTTTAGTTTTGAATTCCACTTCCCAATTGCTGAGTGAGTGTTGAGATACCAAAAAAATAGCCAGATTTGAAGTTG
>VDFB02377255.1:0-43627 GCA_007258455.2 Sequoia sempervirens
CAAGTCATAATTTTAAAAAGATATAATTTATATTTATATTAATATTAAAAATTAATTTTTAATAGAGTGGGTTCGACCGAACCCCATTTCAATCTATTTTTTTATTGTATGTTAAATGGGTTCGGTCGAACCCATATTTGAGAGAACATATTTTTTTTGTTCGACCGAACCCACTTATTTTCACCCACATCTCCTAAGGCACCAAAATTGCTCAGAATTTTGCACTTTGAAGCTTGATTTGAGAATGAAAATGGAGGAGATCTCAGAAACCCAACTGGTATCAGGTTCCCCTCAAAACAAGCTATCCAATGAATATAATTTTAATATGTTTTGATTATATTATCTTTTTTTTTTTAAGTTTTATTAAATATAGGTTTTTCACCGAAAACAAAACTCCCTATTCTGCACATGTGAAAAAATAGAAGATTATAAAAAAAAAATAAAAAAAATGAGTGCACCAAATATTGGAGTCCTTGATCCAACAAAAAAAAAATTGATACATACAGTAAATTTATGCGTTATACTGTGTCTAAATTGTAATTGATTTGACTTTGAAACTTGATTAAAGAAAAAATATTCAATAAAAAACTATCTAACCAAGTGGAAGCACTAGACATTGGAGTTACAAATCTAAATTTGAAAGAATTGGAATTTTATCTTTCAAGGAAAAAAATTTATGTGTTATACAGTGTGCATCACTTTTTTAAAATGTTGTTTTTTGAAAGAAACCAATTTTCGTGGGAGATGGAAAAAGAAGTGCCATCTGATTCCAAAAATTTTGAAAAAAATATTTTGAGAATCTAAAGACAAAATGTGACAAGACTCTAGTTTGCATCATCTTCAAATTCCTCATGGTTTAACCGCTATAGGTGCTCGAATGTGAAGATTTAGTTAAAAAAAAAATCAGTGTCCAGTTTGGCCAAAAATTGTAAACCACTATTGTAGGATCACCCTTGGGATTAACCTATCTGGTCAGTTTGAGCACTTGATTGTTGAGCTTATAATTTTGAAATAGTCATTCAATGTTGTGATTATACTTTTGAAATGGATTCATTTAATATTGTGACATTATGTTTACCTGTGCGGTTATTTTGGTTGTTCTTGGGACTAGGATAAATCTATGGATGGGAGTAACCTAGTTGGTCACTTAGTTATGTGAAAATGTATGGTTAACTTGGTTGTTCCTAGGGTTAGGATAATCTGTGGATGGTAATAACCTAGTTAGACACTTTGTTATGTCATTACCTTTTTGGTTGAATGTGTGTTATGATTGAGAAGAGTGAATGGTCAAATACCAAATCGAGCTAAGGGGAGGGTGTACATACGACTTCACTTTTGAGTGAATGACATATTAAACTTTGGCCAAGGTAGTGTAAGTAGCTACTCTTTACACTATCTATTCACCATGAGCCAGGTTTGCATACTAAGCAGGGAATGTCATACATGTAGGTTGTAGCCAATATATGGTATCTCTAGTTATGTAGGGCACAACACCATGCACAGGGAGGCTAGTATTATGATGTTACCTACCCAATCTCTTTGTCGAGGGGTAGGTCCATCTTACTAGTTAGATAGATGTGTAGGGGACCACAATAATTATGTGGTTGGCGAATAAGCACTTGAGTGATGGTCTCCCTCATATAGTTGGCAACCAAATTTTGATGATGTATGCTACCAAGGACATCTAGACCATTTGTATCTATGTTTCATTAAAGCCCTTGGAAGTTATGTATGCACTCATGTATCTCTATTGAGGAATTGTAATTAGAAAATGTTATCATTACATGGGATTATGTAATATAGAATTGTTACTTGGTATTTTGTAATGCTTCTTTGTAAATGCAATGGGAGTTTAAAATGAGATTATTTCAAATGTGCATCATGATATTGAAATAGAAAAGAAAAAAATTGCCACTATAAATTAGAAGCGTAAAACTATTCACATGTGGCTTAAAACATAGTTAAAGCTTAAAGGGTAAAACATATGGTCTTGTTATAATACATGTCTTCTTCCTACAATTTAGCTCCTCCTCAACAACCATTTTAGGCCACTATGAGTATCCATGTTTTCAATTTTTTTAAATAACATTAAATGAATTATCACTAATGGGTCCATCAGAAAGGTTCCAACTTCAGCCAAAAGAATCTCATATGGAACTAAAGATTTTTCTTTGATACTAGTAGAGATTACATGTTTTTGAATTATTTCCACCTACCTCCACTTGTGGTTTGATATGCTACTCCCCCAAAATTCACAACCATAGAGGAAAATAGGCATAACCAACAAACCAAAAAGGGTTTTCTTGGTTTTCCAATCCCATAACTCTACTTTCCTACATTTGTTATAAAGCAAGTAAGAAGCTTTTCAATCTCCTTGAATCCTTTTCATTCTACATGTCTCCTAGTTGATCCTATTATGAAAATCAATTCCCAAGTACTTGTATTATTCCATCACCTTTAAAGAGCTCCCCTCAAAGATGAAATTAACTTGTTTTTACAATTAGGATAAGGTCTTCGACGTATAAAAGTAACTTCACCACATAACCAACAAATTGAATACCCTCCCTAGCAGTTTTGTTTAACCATTCTTCAAGTTTATCAATATAAAGACCAAACAAACTAGGAGATAGGGGACATCCCTGTTTGGCCCCAATGTCACTACCAAAGAATTCAGAAATACCATCTTTGGTTCTAATTTTAGCTCTAACTTTCTCATAAATTTTATACATCGTAGCTCTAAATTCATTAGGAATCCCAATTTCCTCCATTATGTTCCAAAGTTTGTCCCTAGGCACAATGTCAAAGGCTTTTTTGAAATCAATGAAGCAACAAAAAAGCCTCTCCCCCTTGGGTGTACCAAATTTTTTAATGAAGTGCCTAAGCATGATGCAATGATTTATGGTAGAGTTCATTAGCTTGAAGCCAACTTGCCCTTTTACCCTTGTTCCTTCTTTTTCATCCCCATTATTGATTCTACATCCTAAAATACTCCCATAAAGTTTTCCAAGAATGAGATTGACCATGATAGTACAGTAGTTAGAAGGATTATTGATATCCTTACTTTTGTGCAAAGGAATGACCAAACTAGTTGTCCAATACGCTAGAAAGCCACTTTGAGTGATGTTATTAAAAAGAAATTTGATGTGAGGAGCAAGGAGCTAAATTCCCCACTTGAAAAATTTAGCTTGCAGTCGATCAATGTCTTGAGCTTTACTGCTTGCAAGATTTTTTATACCTTGATATCTTCCTCCAAGAAGATCTGACTAGGAACATTAATTATAGGAGGTTTGATTTTCACTAGCGATCGCCCATAAAGGAACTGTGCATGATATAACCAATTGAAAAGATTAATGTGTATGTGACTTTGATTTTATGTTGTCAAGGTTTAGTGTGTTCAATTGTTGAATCTACTAGTTTTTGCATGATGATATATTACGGTTTTATGTAGTGATATGTTTTTACAGTAATATTAAAAAATAATTGATTGATTTGAAATTTATAATATAGAAATAGTCCTCCCTAATTTTTGAAAGTCCATTTAATGAGTTAATCAAAATTTTGAAATCTTAAAATTGACATTGAAAGGAAAGTTCAAAAGATTTTAAAATCACAAAAATACGACGTGGTGAAAGTTAGGAGAGACACAATATTTACAATAGGAAAAATCAAAAGAAAAATTAGAAAGTTCTAAAAATTCCCAAAAAAGTGACATTATAAAAAGAGGTTATAAATTTCGCATAATTTGTGAAAAGACTAACTAAAGGTTAGAGAGTTAGCAAAAAGGTTGAAACTATGAAATTTGTTATAAATGAAGGGTTAGCAAGTGAAAGTTCACCAAAAGTTTGAATTGTCAAAATTAAAATTATTGTCGGCAAGTTTAAAGGTTTTCTAACCTTCTAAATCTACAAAAAGTGAAGAAACTGTCATTTCATTGAGCTTTTTTAGAGTTTGTGAACCTTCCTTTTCTATGACACTCCTAATTTGAGTTGTTTCGAGTAGGGAAAATGCGATTCTTCTTCAAATGGGTGCACAAACTATTTGATAAAATGTTTTGAAGAGATGCCATTGCTTGGAATCCATGATCACAAGATGTACAAGTCTTAAAAGCTTACAAGGAAATACATTTAGTAGATGCGACATTGAATACCACAACCATTACCAGTGTCTCCCATGCTCATACTAAAATAAGAGCTTTGAAACAAGGTATGGATGTCCATCAAAGTATAATCAAAGGTATGTTTGTTAGAAACTATATTTGTAGTTTCTCTAGTAGTTTATATGAAAAATAGTGAAACATGAACTCCAACAAAGGTTCTATGAAATAAAATCATGTCAATGGTATCATAGATGTTATTCCTTTGTCTCATGGACAACTGGGACCCTTAACCACTTTGAGAATTATCCAAGATTCAAGTGGAGGAAAGATGGTTTCTATTAAAGGGCTTGATTCACCTTTGTTTACAATTTAGATGAATCCAAAGCTAGCTAGAGAAGGATTTTGAGCAACACCTCAAAATAATGGTGGTAGTGTGTCAAGGATTTCATGAAAAACATGGTCTTTAAAAGATTGGTGGAACGAGAGAAATGAAGTTGGGAGAATTCGGTTGATACACCATCTCCTATTTCAATGAAGCTATTGCCATTTCAAAGGCTCTAAACAACCAATGGATTTTTCAAAGAAGGACTCTAATGACAAGTTTTCAAATGTAGTTACTAATTATCATATATTTTTTCCCAATTCAAAGAAGCACCTTATTTAAGTCCTCTTCTTGGAAATTGGCATGTGTAAAGATAGACTTTGCAACCTTGTTAGGAAAAGGTGTGTTGTCCACATTGTATGTGTGCATCACATGCGTTAGCATTCTTAGGGCCACTTTTTGTGTTGTATGTATTTGTGATAAATATTTAACGTGGGGTTGCACATTGGAGAGATATTTAATATTAGGAAAACTTAGTACCAAAAAGTAAATCTAACCCAGGTTAATGGTTTTGTAAGCTCGTGGTATTAGTCGCATGGTTTTATGTAATATCACTTAATGGTTTCATGTGAGCTTATGTTTATAAAATCAAGCATATGGGTAGTTGTCTAAGGTTGGATAAATGGTCATTTTGACTAAGGGATTGAGAGCATCTCTTGTTAGTGTTTGTGAGGTTTGAAACATGGCATGGTATGTGTAGTTACATGCTTGTTCCAATGGAGTGTGTGTAAAGGGCTTGATGTTTCAAGGGTATTCATGGAGACTTTGAAGATGTATTGTAATCTTTATTTTTTAATAATACATGAGTGATGGATGTGTTTAGAGGTTGGGTTTTTCCCTCTTGAGGTTTTTCCCGAGGTATATATTTTGTGATCTTTTATGGTATGTTTGTATATTCTTTTGCATATGGATTATGAATACTTTCTTGCATAGATTTCTCTATTTGGGTTATATGGAAATTATATTGGGTGGATACATATTTCCTTTCACAACCTTCCTTCTTGTGCCAAAATGAGAGCTTTGGAACTAGGTAGGGAATTCATCAAAGGATAAAGGATGGGAATTTTTAGATGTAGTTGCAACCACCCTAGTAGACATGTATGTAAAATTTGGAAGCAAAGATAAGGCACATTAACTATTTGAAATAACAACTCAAAGAAACATGATATCATAGAATTCCATGATTGCAAGATTTGTAAAATTTGGAAGTGTAAACAAGGAACATGAATTGTTTGATAGAATGCTTCGAAGAAATGTGTTTTCATGGAATGCATTGATTATAAATTATTCACAATTTTTTTTTTTAAAGGCTTTAGGAACTTTCAAGCAACTATAATTTCCAAGTTTAAAGCTCGACTATGTAACCTTTGTCATCATCCTCCTCCCCTATGACAAAATGGGAGCTTTGGAACATGTTATGGACATCCATCAAAGCATAAAGGGTAGAACAATTTTGTCACATGTTGTATTTGTAGTTGCTTTAGTAGACATGTATGAAAAATGTAGAAGCATGTGCAAGGGGTGTAAACAATTTGACAAAATTACTTTAAAAAATACGGTTTCATGGAGTGCCATGATTGCAGAATATGCATACAATGGATTCATTAACAAGGATTTAAAAAATTCAAGCAAAAAATATTGGTAGCATACTCCCCATCTATGCCAATATGAGAGCTTAAGAATAGGGTATGAACATATATTATATAATATAATGTATAATAGAAATATAAATATAATAGATACTATAATATTATATATAATATATAAATAATATAATATATACATATATATATTAATTTTAATGACTCTTAAAATATAAAATCAATTTAATAATTTCTCTTAAGGATATCATGGGTCAACTTACTACCACATAATCTTTGGACTAACCAATAACACACTTATTTTCTCTAACATTTCTCCCAACTCTCTTAAGGTGTAACATTGGTTGAAACTTTTATGAGCTAGACACTTTCATGCCATTTATTAAAGACTTATAAAGTCGTATCTACACATGAAAAATAGGGATAAATTATTAAAATTAAATAATTTTTTGTGGTTCCCATGTGCCAACTTGACTCCTTTGGCTAGTGGTGTAATAGTGTGAAAGAAGTAGCTCTAACAATTTTTAAACAATAAATCATTGGTTGACAGAAGAGTTGAGTTGGGGAGAGGGACCAGTGGCACATCATTTCACACTCACGAGACAAGCAACTCCACTATGGAGCATGAGGCATTGGATGGACCTCTAAATTGGAGGGTTGAGATGTCATTAGGTGTGGTACTTTGTTTATCCTTTGCTCTTACTTTGTTTTTGCATGATACATGAAGTGATCTTCATCACTTTCTACCTATAATTGCACCATAATTGACATGTTTTTTAATGTAAAAAAGGTGAGCCTAGGTCCTAAATGCAAAGAACCTAGGATTGCAAGGGAGCCTTTTTCCAAGTTACATTAAGACGTAGATCAACAAGGTGATTAGATTGACTTACAACAATGAAGGTGAGCCAATCAGACTTGGATCTACATCATTGAGGATGGGAATGGATTGGAAATAATTTATAAGGATTAACCTAATGATCCTATATGACCTAATATGAAAAATAAAAGATCTTGACAATCGAAAAACTAAAACAATTGAGTTTCGACAGATCTGGAAGTGTAGATGATTGTGTACCTACCTAGAAAATTTGGTTTGGTTGTGCATACAAGGACTCAGTCACCTATGGGTGAATAGGTATCTAATAGGGTGTCTTGAAGTGCTTTGGGGGTCCTCTGGTGATGGATTTGAGCTTCTTTTTTTTCCATCTACAAAAGTGTTGGAATATTGTATGATAAATCTATAAGTGGGCTTTTGTAGCTTGACAAGGTTCATGACAACAATGGCAACATTGCAAAATGGATCTTCAAGCTTTCTTCAATCCTTTTCAACCTGAGATCAACACATTCACCTAAAGAGGAAATGTTGGGCCATTTTAGGGGCTTGCCTCACTGAAACCCTGTGTAAGTGTTTCCACTTCCATAATGGCAATGCCAATGATAGGAATAATAATCAAAAGGAAGGAATAATGAATGAACAAAATGCTATAACTCACCACCCTTCAATGGCTTCCTTGAAGGACTAAAGTCATACACATCACCTCAAGGATTTGGATCTTGATTTGCTTGAATGCTTGAATGCTTTGGAGACCTACAACAAGGGTTGGCCTTCACAAAATAATGATAACATGAACACACAAACCCACATACACTTTGACATGATGCTTGGATCTTGAATTACTGCAATAGAACACTTAAATACTACTCTTGACTTGCTCTTGATGATAACCTTTGCTCATAGCTTTTTCTTCTAATTTCAAATGGTGAAAAGACTAGCTATTTATAAGCATTTATTTAATTTTCTAAAAATTATATTCCAAAAGCTGACACTTGCAATTTGAATTTTGAATATTAAAATGCCACCAACATGTCCAAAAATGGGTCCTAACCCAAATTTCTAGGACACTCATTATCAAGGGCAACATGTGAATTGGATGCATTTATTCAATGCTTGTAGTTTATTGAAAAATGTAATAAATGGGCTTTGAAATACATAATTTAAGGATATTATGAGCTCAATTAGGGTCAATAATTTAGGGGGGCCCAAAACATAGTGTGAAATTATTAAGGGTGGCAATTTTCAACACTATAGTTTCATAGCTTGAACAATTGTGCTATGTCCTTGAGAGCTATGTTGACTAATCTAGTTGCATAAACACCATTGTATGGGTTGAGTTGACTTTCATATCAAGCTAGGTAATTTATTATTGACTCACCTCTTGTGTCATTCATAGTTTCATTATACACATTCCTTACCTTTAAACAAATGTATTGGAATGTGGAGATCATATCACAATATTTATCATTATGTTGGATGAAAGAATAGAATTGAACTTTGTATGCTATTCTTGTGTTTATGCCTAGCATTGGTCTTATGGGTACAAAAATTAGATATTTTTGGCTACACCTACTATCTTTGGTGCTTTCTTCCCTCTTTATAACTCTTATAGTGCTCAAGCAAGAACCCTAAAAGGTCCCCATTTAACTTGACTATGGAAATATGATATGGCCTGCACTATAGACTTCTATTAGCATCATGTTTGATCACCATCAAACTATCCATTGAGTTTTTAAATAAATATGTATCCATTACATGAAGGACCATAACAACCAAACAATTAACACCAATAAATTATAAATACATTAATTTCAAAATATATCTCTAAAGTAATGTAGAACCAATCATGCCCATAGTTTACAACCAATCAAGGAGGTTGAATGATCCTATTAATGTCTTCACTAGCCACCTTTTATACAACCCTATTTTCCCAAAAAATGGGATTTTGTTTTCTTAGCACAAGTGGATAACAAGGTTTTTAATGTGAAATAATACCATAATCCAAATATTTAGTTTAAGAACATAATTTAAAATGGAAACAACTCATTTTTTGAGTAATAGATCACGAATTTTAAATGTCTAAAACAATGTTCAATGGGACCTTCAATTATTCCACAACAAAAATTTAAATTTCACAACTCAAAGCTAAGATTACTTGCTTCCAACCAATTATAACTCGTTTGAAGATTCTTAAAAAAGAAAGAAAAGAGTTCCCAATTGTAAATATCTCAAACAAAGTTTAGTGAGACCTTCAATGATCCCACACATGCAAAATGCTCAGGAGTCAAATAAACCTATAGTAAATTGGTTAGTCAACTCAATACTACTAGGACTATGACTACTAAAGTGGTTAATTAAATATTGTTGGGGTTAAACACTTATATTGCAAACAAAAAAGCATTGAGCAAGAGATTCAAGAAGCTTTTTGGATGATATTCCTCATGCATGCAATTATGTGTATAAAAATTGTTCACCATAAATAGTAAAGTAATTTTAAAGTTCTCAAACCTTGTAAACAATTTAGTTGTTAGTCTAGCAATCCATAAAGCTCCACAAACTATGCTTCATAAAGTTTTTACATTACTATTAACTTCTATTAGTCTCAATTTAGAAAGAATAAAAGTGTAGTGTATATTACAAGTTTACAAAATGAAGTCCAAACACAATAGAAAGATAATTTAATTAAAAAATTGTAGCATTGTCAAAAAATTCCTTAACACAAAGTGTTTAACATAGGCCTTGAAGAGTTTTTAGTACCAATTGTCTTCTCAACCAAATTCCCAAGATTTAACTTGTATTAGTCATTCACCATATAAAGCAGGGATACAAATATGAATACATGATAAATGCTTCTCAAATTCATTAAAGTGTATAACAAGGCTCTTTTTAGCAAAACAAAATTTAACTCATCTGAAGAGAATAGGACAAAAAGAAGAATTCAATAAGAATCATTGATACTTCATAACGTGATGTTTATTTTGAAAAACTCCTAATAACAACCAAACAATATTTTGATACATACCTTAATCAAATTCCTTTTAACACTAATTAAGCACCATCCAACAAAGGAGATAAGACTTAAAATGTATAATTTAAGTATCCTTTGACAAAGGGTACTCGAAAATGACATCCTTCCCACAAAATTTTCTATAAACCCTAATAAAAGTTTCCAACTTGTATTATGTGTTATTACTCTCCTTAGTATCTAGATAGACCTAAAAAATGGGAAATCACTTATTTAGTAAAGAAAGGTACACAAGTATAACCTAGAACAAGTCCAAAGAATTAAATACATAGGTTTCTTTGTCACCAATAGTCTTACCTTCATTATCTTTGAGCCATCAACACAATATCTAACTTTCTTCCCAAAAATCTCTTGGACATCTTTCAAGGTGATCTCATGGACAACAATCAATGTTTGACTACAAGATCAAACTAAATCTAAGTCATTCTTTAGTGGCCTAAATATTCTCTTTGTGGTAATCATAACATAGTTTTTTCCAACAAGAATTGGTTTCCACAATATTACTACAAAATAATAAGATGAAGCAAGATAAAAACATTTGAAAAATGAAACACACTGACTTGTACTGTTAACCTTTCCACTAAACTTATTTTCTAGCTCTTGCAAAATCCTCACATGAATCTTTCAAAATTCCTTCTTTATATAGTATGAAACATGAATGACAATTACCATACATTGCCAAATATATCAACTTTCTTATACAAGACCAAAATATTTTAAAACTAACAATTAGAATCTAAGAATTCTCCAACTTTGCTTGAATATTATTATAGTGGTTGAAATCATCTAAGTTAAACTACAAGACATGCTAATAACCATCCATGGGTATGAGTTTTGGATATCAGTAAAGATTTGAGGCATCATAAGTCACAAATAACATATGGGAATCCAAGTATCGATAGAAAACCAACTTACTTGGAAAAGTCAATATACAAATATTTGAGCTCACTCTTTAGCTCTTGATTGGTGTTATTTGAATCAAATAAGGCCTACATTATAAATTGAAGGGAAGTTACAACAACCTAAAAGAACTTGAAAGAAACCCAATACATATTGTGTCAAATATAAGATACACACAACATAACAAGATTTGATCCTCACTTGAGCCACAAACTCCTTAAAGTCATCAAGCTCTACACATTTTCCTTTTGAATTTTCCTTCTAGAAATATACATGATTGTTGCATAATACAATTTTGGAAATTATACACAAGTCTTGTGTTCCCAAAACAAATATAGCAAGTGAGGAGTTGTGAATAGTACCAACCAAAAAATTGTAAGTAATAAATAACCTTTGATTTAGAATAGACATAGAGAACTGACTAGAAGCCAAATACCCTATTAGTGCATTCATCTTTAAGTTTTGAAGAATATTCTATTTAAAATGCTTTATTTCATTCATCACCTTGAGAGAAAATCCATATCTATGTTGATGGATTTTGTCATTTAAAAAAGGAAAAGAAAATGAACTAGAACTCCTAATCCACAAAATTCTAATTTGTATTATATCTTAAATAGTGAATACAAAACCAATGATAAACTATTAATATATAACTTAAGGGGAAGTAAGAGAAGGGTGGTGTGTGCAAAAGATCATTCCTTGTGAAAGTGGGCTATAAATATGATCACAAAATATTAAAAAATATGATCAAAATATTGATAAAAAAAAATTACGTACATTTTTTTATTGTTAGGACTTCGTAAAAAAATAAAAAATTATTTGTTTTTTATACTCAAAGTCCTTGTACCTTTTATTTCTTCCTCTATAGTTTTGAAATCTTTGCGAGCTAAAATCCCAAATTTCTTAAGCAATCACCAAGGGTCTATAAGTTTTAATTTAAGTAGCCTCTAACAAAGGGTACTCAAAAATGACATCCTTCCCACAATTTTTTTATAAACCCTAGTAAAGGTTTCCTTCTTGTATTATGTGTTATTACACTCTTCAGGATCTAGATAGACCTGAAAAAATGGGAAATCACTTAGTCAAACAAGATACACAAATATAAACTAAAACAAGACCAAAGAATTAAATACATACATGTTTCTTTGTCACCAATAGTCTTACCAAGTCATTATCTTAGAACCATCAACATGGTATCTAACTTGCTTCCCAACAATCTCTAAAGGATAGGCATCTTTCAAGGTGGCCTCATGACAACATTTAATGTTTGGCTACAAGATTGAACTATAGCTAAGACATTCTGCAGTGGCCTCAATATTCTCCTTGTGGAGATCATAACATGTTTTTTTAGCAAGTATTGGTTTCCACAATATCACTACAAAATAATAATAGAAAGCAAGAAAAAAACTTTTGAAAAAAAACACACAAAGGACTTTTTGTACTATTAACCTTTCCACTAAACTTATTTTCTAACTCTTGCAGAAGCCTCACATGAATCTTTCATAAATCCTTCCTGAGGTGGTATAAAACATGAATGACAATTACCATACGATTGCCAAATATATCAACTTACCTATGTAAGACCAAAAGATTTTAAAATTAATTGTAGATACTAACAATTGTCCTTCACCTACGAACACTATTTTTCTTCATCAATCCCCTTTTCTTCCCTAACAATTAAATAATTTTAATTATTTAATTAACTCATTTCTTTCTTTTTATCTCCTCCTTTTGATTAATTAAATGAATTTTATTTATTTTAATTATGTCACTAATGTCCCATTTCCTCCTTAATTAAATAAATTTTATTTAATTAATTATTACTCTCATTTTCTACTATAATTAAATAATTATTTCAACTATTTAATTATTCGTTGGCCTTTTCTTCCATGAATTAAATAAATTATATTTATTGAATGACTTACTAATTTGTCCTTTTCTCCCACTTTTGAATTCAATCATTATTTTAATTAAAAAAGTCAACTTTTCCCACTTCTTTAAATAATGTTTTATTATTTAATTATTCACTTTCCTTCGTACATTAAATAATTTTATAATTATTTAAATTCCTCCAACCACCTCTTTTTCTATGTCAAATCTTATCTCTTGTCTCATTTAATTTCCACCCTTGATTGAATTATTTTATTATTCAATCTTGGTCATTCATCCTTATTTTTGCCCTATTTTTTCCCTAACCCTATTTCATACTACATTTTTTAATCTTGGCCATTGATTGTCATATCTTATTGGCTTTTAATCCTAGCCCTTCATTCCAATTTGGTTTTATATAAAAAAGACCTAGCATTATCATTTCAACCCTACATACACACATTGAAGTACATTCAAGGAGACAAGTACAATCTTCAATATTTTACTATCAGTATCACTAGGCTTATTGTTACATAATCAAATTTGAAGGCAATGAAACATATAAAGCAAAGATGGAGAAGGACAATGGAGGTGAATCAACCATGGCATAGAGATAGTCGTAATATTGCTTTATGTTTTATGTTTCTATGTTCATTTGTGCTTCATTATTGGTTTAGGGTTTTAGGGTTTGAATTTTATTGATTTATGACCTTAACCATGATTTCACCCTATTCTACATTGGTGAACCCAATGTGAACTAATCTTTTGATTGTTTGTAAGGAATTTTTGTAGATTAGAGTGTAGAAACCCGCTTAAAATATGTGATATTCTCTTAATTATAAAAAAAATTGCATGCCAAATTTTGCAAAAATATTTTTGGGTTTTGTAGGTCTAAGTCTTAGCTTTCCACAACATTTTATGGTTTTAAATTTCATTCGTATTTGAGAAAGTTATTGTTGTTTTAATTTCACTACTCTTTTTTAAATTTTGCTATTGACCTCTTAAAATCTATGTTTTCTTTTGTCTATAACATAAAAAAATTCGTGCATAATTTTGTAGAAATATTTTTGGGTTTTGTAGGTTTGAGTCTTAGATTTTCACAACATTTTATAGTTTTAAATTTCAATAATATTTGGAAACGTTATTGCTATTTTAATTTTCTGTTATTATTAAAAAAAAATGGGTTACTAATACTCTATTTGCAACGTGTGGCTTACGTTTGGGAGGAGACAATTGTCTTGGAAAGTACTAATCCATATTTTGTATGGTTTTTATTTTCATTTAAGATAGGAACATTTTTATTTTTAGTCCTAAATAAAATTAATATCTTTTGTTAATTAGGCACACTTCATTTGTGATAAAAATAACAACTTGCATCTTCACACTCATTGGGTTAAAAGAACAAGAAGTTGCATTTTCACACTCATTGGGTTAAAAAGAACAACAACTTGCATCTTCGCACTTCATTGGTTAAAAGGAACAACAAATTTACATCTTCACACTCATTGGGTTAAAAAGAACAACAAATTTGCATTCACTCATTGGGTTAAAAAGAAAACCAAATTTGCATTTCCACTCATTGGGTTAAAAAGAACACCAAATTTGCATTTTCACTCATTGGGTTAAAAAAGAACAATAAATTTACATCTTCACACTCATTGGGTTAAAAAGAACAAATTTGCATTTTCACTCATTGGGCTAAAAAGAATAACAATTTTTCATTTTTCACTCATTGGGTTAAAAAGAACAACAAATTTGCATCTTCGCACTCATTGGGTTAAAAAGAACAAAAAATTTGCATCTTCGCACTCATTGGGTTAAAAAGAACAAAAAATTTGCATTTTTCACTCATTGGCTAAAAGGAACAAAAAAATTTGCATGTTTCACTCATTGGTTAAAAGGAACAACAAATTTATAATTTTCACTCATTAGGTTAAAATGAACAAAAAATTGCATCATCACACTTCAATTTGGGACTTAAAAAGAACCATTTCTTGCCTGTCTTTGCTTGATCACACTTTCAATTTTGGGGGATAAAAAGAACCATTGTTTGTTTTTTCTTGTGATCTTGTTTATGTTTTGAGTTGTGTATGCTCTTCCATTGCACTTTGAGTGATCTAGGAAATCAAAAACACTGCTTAACATTTGCATTGTCACACCACACATTTGCCAAGACATTGTTTTCAAACTATTTTTTGTGTTATCATATTTCACAAAAACCAAAATAAAAAATTAGTCAAAAATATTCACCACATATGCAGACTATAAACCACAATTGCTTCTCAAAATGTTGCATCTTCTAAAAACCAGTGCACCACATTTGCTTCTTAGAACAACACATTTGACAAGCTGTGCACTGCATTTGCTAATTGACAATTTTTTTAGGGAATTCTAGTATAGTCCTATTTCTGATCAATTTCTAATTGTAATCTTTTCATCAGACCATAGACTTGTAGTTCTCAAATCAGTCATTTCACCCCATTTATTAGCTTACAATTACATTGGTTGCATACACTTTAGGTAAAACTCTAGGTCATCTATTAGTTGCATACACTTTTACAAACCTTATATTAGGAAATTTATCATACTTTTGATTAGACCATAGTCTCAAAATTAGATTGTCTTGACCTTGTATTTTCATCAATCAAGTCTGTGTCCTTTAGGTTGGACCTTTAAACTCATAATTCTAGTTTGAGGCCACCTTTTCAATCATCATTACTTTAGTCTTAGTCTTCTTTGAGGTCTTGACAATCAGATTTGCCACTTTGTACTATCTTAGTTTGGTTGGTAACATCTTTTTAGGTCAAACAAAAGTGCTTAGTCTTCATAGCATTAGTCATACCATACCCTTCATCATAACATCATATTTACATCATATTTACATACTTTAGTCTTGGTCATGTACCACAGATTTTGATCATAGTGACATTATTGTACATATGAATTTTAACTATTGTCACTTTGTATCTTTAATCTTGGTGCATCATCATTTGGCATCCCTAAGCATTGAAAACCCCAAAAACATAGTATAGTTGCATACCTTATTCTTAGTCTCACCTTTGCATTATCATTCCTTAGGCTTCATATTTGTCTATGGGAGCAAGTAAAATAAAGACCTATGTGAGTCTTTCAGAATAAAATTGGTCCTCTATGACTGTGACCAAGAAGAGAACTCATTAAGTCTCATTTCATCACCTCTTTTCATTTTTTTAATTCTTTCTCTCCCTTTACCCCTAGAAATTAGTAGAGTGGGATTAGTTTTTAGGGTTTAACATGTGTTCACTTGGATGAAAAAATCACATCTAGACTTAGAAGGATCCAACCTTTTTTAGAGGTTTGACCTCAACTACAAGGGTACCACACCTTGAGGTTATTCCCATTGTGTCACTAGAATATTGAATCAATTTTAGCAAAGGTTATAGTCCCAAGTGATAACAAGTACCTAACTTTGCAGTTTTGTGTACTTCTCTATTATTCTCTTCACTCTTCCCTAAAATTGAAACTTATCCATACTTACTCTTCTTCCCCTTCCTAAACCTTCAAATTATCTAAATTCTATTCAGAATCCCTACAAAAATGAGTCATGAAATCCTTTAAATCATTTTTTCCTTCCTTTGGGATTAATTCTTATAGTACATTCCATAATAAGATAATAGATTGGGAAGGGGATATCATGCTTCATTAATGGCATGGTAAGAAACTCCCTCCTCTACTCAAAGAATCCTTACCTCATAAATTTGTTCACCTACTTTTTTTGTATTGTATTTTATACCCTTCTCATTCACTTTACCCAAACCAACAATAGTTTTTGGATGATGAAGTGATAACGTAGGTCAACTCCTCAATTCACATTCATTTTTATTTATTTTTATATCCATATGATTTGGTTAGAGTGATAAGAAAACTTTATTATAATTACATTACAATTTGATTAAATACTTCATATTTGATTACAGTGTATTATTCAAAATTATAATTATTATTATATATTGATTCCTTCAGATAAGATATTTTTGAGATGAGAATATGATGTCATTTATGTCTTCAACGAAATATCAAAATTGCATCATATGAACCTTGCTATTAGTGAATTGATCAATAACAAAGTATAATACAATTTTTTGATGGATGTGATATCTCAACTCTATAGTTCATAGTGTATACATTTGATAATTTCTTAGAGATATGAAATTCCTAATATATCTAGTTTTACAACTAACAAGGCTCCTTCTATGTGTAATGGCTCCATAAATTAAAAAGATGGCAACTAGACAATTTGTCATATGAGACATGAGCCTCTATCAATGACACATAGGAATTCTCAAGTTAACTCAGATATACCATAGTCCAATCAATTTGGAGTGACATACTCCAAAAAATAATTATGTTCAAAGTCTCCAAGTCTTATAAAGAGAACACATCACTAGATCTTCTAGGACCAACCTCTCCCTCTTGGCCTTCTCAAAATTTTAGGAATTGTAAACTCTCTACTAGATGTGAGGAGTTATTCTAATATAATTGATTGCATCAATTTTGAACTTCACATATTAATGCATGCAAAAAAATTCATGGATGTATATATTTTATAAACTATTAACTTATTTAGGTTTGTGTCCCTTCTATTGTTTATCACCATCCTTATGTCACTTTGTACCTTCAACAAAGGAAATCCTTTAATGTTCCATATTTATTGTAGGTTTATTTTCTAGTCCTTTTTATGGCCTCAGATAAATTCAACCTAATAGTTAATGGTGGTGTTCATGTTTTGATATCTCTAAACAATGGCACCACAAAACAATCATCCCTAGAAATTTGTTTCAAAGGATTTTTAGGTGATAATCACTTTGAGTCTCTAACGGATGTGGTTTTACCCATTCCAAATTTTTATAATAAATTCAAGTGGTTAGATTATTACTTTGATATGGTATTTTAAAAGAAAAGTCCCTTGAAAATAATGCTTCATGATTAGGTTAACAATCATTGGGTCTCACTTAAGGTTTGGGTTGATGTTTTTGATAAGATAAGTAGCATTTATAGGGTTTTGTACCCTTTACAGATCAAGCTTCAGGGGCCAAAAAGGATTAGGTCCATAGAACATAACAAAAAACCACCAAAACAAAACATAGTAATATCAGACAAACAACCGACAAAAAGCAACCCAACTGACAAGACATAGCAATAGCAGACTAGCTAACATTCTTCCAATTCTAAGATAGGAGGAAAACAACATCCTTCCCAACTCAGTTGAGGCCTTCCTCCATAGCCTTCTTATCCATTTCATCCTTAAGAATAGTATAAATGGTGCTAGTTGCACGGTGGACCATCTTCAAGAATGGCCCAAAGGTTTCTTTTATTTTCACTCTATTGAGGTCACCCATGTTGAGGCCATTCTCAAGAATGTCCCACATTATGTCTATGTGTATCTATTATTCTTTCATATATGGATATATAATTTCAATTTCTTGGAAAAAATGACATTTTGTGTTCTAGTTTGGCTTGAATTCCATAGTTCTCTTCCGTATTAATTTTTTTTAACCACCATGGTTGCTTCCCTTGGGAAATTCATATGTGTTGAACCTAATAGGTTTTATCAATATCATCCAAAAAATCATGTATGTGTTGAGATTGACTGTCCAAGGATTTAAAATAATCTATGAACATTCAAATTAGACATCTCCACACCTAGCGTGTTCCATGCCTTAATTTTCCCAATACATGTTTCTAATGCTAGTTTTCTAAGCATAAAATTAAGTATTTCCCTTTGGTGGCCCCTAAGTCAAATCACCCCACTGGTCTACTAAGGTTCCTTCCTCAAAAACTAAGGAAAAATAAACTATAATAATAAACTACAAAAATAAGAATGCCAACTCTGGTGGCTCCCGGGCTAAATCCCAACCCAATTTAGATTACCTAGCTACAAAGGCACAACCAATAGAGTTTTCAAACCCTTTTTAGAAGGGGAAAGAGGTTATCCCAGCCAATGGTGAGTATTTTTCTAGGACAATATTCTCTCAAATGCCACAAATATCATATATTCTATCTTCTCAGTTAGAAGCTCTTGTTCCTTCTCCCCCCTCTCCTAAGTATATGTGAAGTTCTTGCAACCAACCTAGGAAGTTGGAGGAGGGAGAGTATATTGTAGAAAAGAAAATAATTTTAATTATCTACATCCATTTAGGTAGTTTTTATTAGAATAATTTTACAAAATTATTATTCTTCTCTCCAAGAGTCAAATAATGATGAGATGCCTCTTAGTTCTTATCAATGAATTTTGAAGTCTTATTGATCATTCATCAAAATAATTTAAAATTTGATAATATTTATTTATGAGAAGTCAATATTTTTGGATTTTAAATTTTTTTTGCTTGTGTTATTTAGTTAGCCAACTCCATATTTTGTAGCAATCACAATACTAGTCATGGAGGTGTCATCACTTTTCTCTCCCTTAAGTGGCTTCAAAATATTTTTTACCATGATTTTTACCCCACTAATTGTGTGATATGGATCCTCTTAAATTTCAGCAATCATTATTTTGTCATTATAAATAATTATTCTTCTAATGATGTTATTGAGAGATCTCTTTTGTGGTAATGGATTTTTGATTCATTACCTATCACCACTTGGGTCATGTGCAGGGACTTTAATATGGTTGAGATATCATATGATAAAGATGGGACTTTATCTTTTCACTAGACAAATAGAGAAAGGGGGGCATGGTATTACATGTGTAATAAATTGGTTTTTTTATCCCAATGTGGGTCATTGCCATAATCATTCCCATTAGTAATGTGGAACAATTTTTAGGTTGGTCCTTGTTGATCATCAAAGCTTGTGCCTCTTCAATAGTCTTATGGGACATTCAACAAGTGGGGACAAATTGTGTCTCACTAAATACCTCCAGGTTTTTTATAGCAAGTCAGCTCTTCTTTTGGGGTTTTGAGATAAGGGGAGAAGGAAATGTAAACATAAAAGGTGACACACCAAAGCTTTTACAACATTTCAAACCCAAATTATTCTTATGATTGATATAAATAGACACAAAATGCCACAACCCCTCATTGTTTGAAAGTGAACAAACAACAAAGGCTAACTTCAAGCACAATACAAACTTTCATATCTTTCCACAAGCAATGTTCATTAAGGTCCGATCAAACATAAAGATTTCTTATGGGTAAAAGAACAATATTTCAGAAATCACATGAACTCTATCTCCAAATACAACATAGCACAACAAAATAACAACTTTCAGAAAAACAAAAAATTCCAATGACAGTCTAATTTCCTTAGCCACTATTCTACCATACAAGCATAAAGCATAGAAATCCACTATTTAAACTACTTGGATATAGATTACAAGACACAGTGTTTCATTCATAATGACAACACAAAGAAAGAAAGCTTGCAAAAGGCCATACATGCACAATCTCAATAAATTCTCCTCAATAATTTGTGCTTTAATTATAAAATGAACTTTGAAACAGAGGTCAGATGCCAATCCGACAATAGTTTAAACCTTAATAGATATAATATGATAGAATAAAGTAGTTCTATAACTTGTTTCTAAAAATAGTTCTAAAACCTTTAAGAAAACTAAAGAAACACTTTCTTAACTAAGAAAATATCACTTGGAAAATCTAATAAAAAAAAATCTCTTTCTTTCTATTTCATCACCCTCCCTCTATAGCTAGAACAAAAGATATACGCTGCCTCAGCTCATAAGTAATTGTCGCTAGGTGTTGACAGTTGATAGCACACGATCCAATCATTGACCCTTGGTTAGGTCACAAAAGATCTTTGTTCTTTAATTCTTAGCTACTGCATTAATACCCTTTAGATATTTTATCAAAGATAAAAGCTCATACATGATCATATCTTGAAAACAACAGCATGGAAAAAAGACCCAGTTGACCAATCACATCACTCCTAGGCACCATCTCAAAACTTCCATCCCAAAAACTAAGGAAAAGAGAAGAAAAGGCCAACCAACTCCAACAAAATCCTCAATCAGATTACTTTATAGGCAGTGCAAATAACCCATGACAAAGAGATAATGTGTCAACAAGGCAGAAACTCCCGAGCTTGCAAATATAGCTCCCAAAAAAATGTCTGACAAGTAAACACATGTCTTGAACCTTCTCCTAAAAAGAAGACGATAGATGAAAGCTGCATAGCCACCACACGTCTTTCCAATGATTTTATTTGAGCGTGGGTGCACTCGAAGCCAAAGACATTTATGCAAACCAAAAACAAAAATGACTGAGGCGGAAAAAATGCTTCACAATTATGGCAACTCACAGAGGTCTTTGCTCTACGAAGATATGAACCTAGGCCTTTGGTTGTTCCTGGAGTTTGATGAAAGTGGTGCATTGGGCCTCCCAATCTGCATCAGTTGGTAGAACAAGGATCCAAATATGCCTGTATGCTTGTTCAAGATCAAAAACCTCCTTAAAAGAGATAACACTCCAACTGGAAGAAATCACACCTAGGTGATAATAGAGTCGAGAAAGAGGGTAGATCTCACACTCAACATCATCCACCATGGGTGCAACACTCAAGCTTGGAATTTTTTGTAGTGGTTTGAAACTTGCGTCAAATTGCATCATTTATTTGCTCCATTGTCAGTGCATCTTCATTTGGGGAAGGAAGATGAGGCAACCCGAAACCAACCAGGATGACAAAGTCCTTTTTGATCTCAATGACCCTTTTATTTAACACCATCTAGTTATCCTTGCATTTTTTTGCAACCATGTGGTAGTTGATGATCTCATTGGCTTTGACAGAGGTGACCCGTCGATCGAGAATTCCTACTCTTTTAATAACTTGATCAATGGTGATGCTCAATTTGGAGATGAAACTTTAGGAATCCACCATTTGGGGTGCACATTTTTGTATGAAGTGATCGTCCATTAGACCGACCTTTGCATTCAGTTCCTGAACATCCCTTAGAAATTGTAAGGTAGGTCCCAAGACACACACCAGTCACTATCTGCTCCCAATGCATAGCTATCAGCCTCCTCATTATAGGGAGGGATCCAGATCCTCTTGCAACAATCAACTCCTAGTTAAAATGAGCCTTTCTTGCTCTGGTGTTTTCTTCCATTTGGCCCTTCTCTTGAAGAGAATTTTCCAACTCAAAGCTCAGTCTTCCAACTTCTTGTCTTGACTCTTCTGCTTCAATCTAGATCCTCTGAAGATCATCAGTATTTCAAGATCTAGCATCACTCAATTCTTTCTTCAAATTTTTATTTTTAGCATGAAGCTGAACTTGCTCATTCTGATCATCTACAAGCAATCTAGACACATCTCCTTGTTGACCTTGAATTTACTTCACACAGGTTACTTCAACATCTTTGGAACGGACTTCATTCTACAGTCTGCTCACTATCCCTTTCACATTTGCCAACTTAACCTCATGCTTCCTTAATTTCATGTCTAGCCTTTCATAATCAACATATACCACCCTATGCATGGCTTTAGCTAGGATTATTTTATCGCGTGGGAAAGTTTCACTTAAATCTAGGCCCACAACATGAATGTCATAATCTTCCATTTGAATTTTCCCTTTGGGTTTGGAAATGATTGGTGTCATAGTGGTAATAAGCAGAGAGTTTCACTCTTCATTAAAACAAGCTTCAATCCTTTTGGTGGCGGGCCTCTCAACACCTTTTGACAACATTTTCTGCTTCCTGGCCTTTTGGGCCTATTTGGTGGCATCAAAATGACCTTGGAGAGTCTGAGGGACCTCAACACTTTGAGCTACAATGGGAGAACTAGGGGTATTCCGAAAAAGGTGACAGTAGGGGAAACTTCATATGTGTGAGTGTGGGGGGATGCAAAGGGCAGCGTGATCATAGAAAAAGGTGGGATGCCAAATGGAGCAGGGGAAGAAATAGTAGGGTTAAACACTGAAATAGGTTGATGGAGAGGTGCCTTTCTGGAAATAGATGGGCTAGGAGTAATGGGAAAAGCAGTAGTTTTAGCAAATCTAATGGGGGCCTTTGACAAGGCAATTAATGACACAACAACAACCACGACAGATGACGCTCTTTTGGTGCATGGAAAGGTTTCAGCAGGTTCATTGACAATGGCAGGGGGTATGTCCAACATTACAAGTTTGGGAACTGAAGATGGAGGATTATCTTTAACAGGAGGCAGGGGATTGACCAAAGACACAAAAATAGGAAGAAGAGGGGGAGAAAAACTTACCTGAGCTACAGTCGATAAATCATTTTGCAGGGTGGACTCCACTTCTTCTTCTTGTCAGACCAATATATCAAGGACACCTAGGTCTTGGATCCTCCTTCGCTTTGCATGATTAAGACCAGCGTGTTTCGATTCCTTGCCTGTAGAGTCTTCTGACAATTGTCGTCAGCAGTCGCTGAGGATCCTCTTGGGGACCATCAGGCCCCTTTTCCTTTACTTCAGGTGCAGGAGGTAGACAAAAATTGTGGACGCTCTTCCCCCAAATCTCTTTGGTTTTTGGGTTCATGAGGTCTAGGAATCAGGAGTGGAACTTGATCCTCTTTGACTTCATGGCTCGTCTCAGGATTGTCGTCAAAATTAGCCTCTTTATCATACATGTCCTTGAATTACTCATCAAGCTGGAAGCTACCAAACAAGGTACCTATATTTCTCATCTCTTGTTGGAACCTCCAAAAGTCTGCCTTCTTCTTTTTTGACCAACCCTTATGCCTTAGTTGTGCATTAAGAGATTTTCCCATTGGGAGATTCTTATGATATTGTGCCTAGGGCTCATAAAAACTCATCCATTTTGGTTGTTCTTCTGGAATGTGAACCAAGTCAATGTATATCTTCGCACTCTCCCAAGTAGGATTTCTCCTTCTCTGGAAATATTCCCTAAACTTGTGCCTTAAACTAAAATGCCCATCTGGGTTATAATTCAATTTGTCACAAATTAAGACCAAACCTAGAGCCGCCATTTAATTTGTGATCTCATCCTCGACCTTTTGCTTACTTAATATCACTTGACTCTTTGCAATCATAAGGGGAAGATCAAAAAGCTTTGCTTTATTCCTCCTAGCGCCATAAATCATGTCAACAATGGATACTTGTCAACATGCTTCTAATGCAAAATTTTAGTTTGTTACAAATATGGAGAGTCAAAAAACCTCCCCGAGGAAACCATGAAACCTAACGAATGTGAAATCCTTGCCTAGGAAGTAATCCACTGGGATAGGTAGATGCTCCATCCATTCTATAACCTCCTGAGAGAAATGACCAATGGGATGAGGTAGTAAATCTTAGAGCATTAGTCTCATAAATTAATCTACAAATTGATAATAATCTCTTCTTCTTGAAAACATAGGGGTCCATACATAAATTGGTTGGATATAGCCTCTCTCATCTATCCTAGACACTAGTACATTCCTCCCTAGCCACTCAAATTTTTGATGTAATAACAAATGAACCAAGATGGAAGAATACCTGAATTTAGACTCAACACTGTAGTTTCTCAACCGCAACTTCATATTCCCGACCATCACCTCAGTAAAGTCATAATGCCTCAGCACCTTTTCTCTTTTGAGCACAAGGCCTAGCAAAAAATGGAAAGGGTTAACCTCTTTGTAATCATCGTCCCCAAAAACCCAAGCCAACATTGAGAATATGGACTGCATATCCTTCTTAAATTTCCATTGTGAAAGAGGCCAGTGAATCTATCCTATTTGTGGCTTTTCCTTTGTCTCATCCTCATAGAAACTTGTTTTCCTGAACATATCTTCTCCCAAAGCATCCATTTGTTCCTTATTAAAAAGCTCAACACCCCAGCCTATAGGGATACATAGCATATCTCGTATAACTTTGACTGAAATGGTAATCTTGACCCCATGACCCTCAATGGCCTATGTATTTTTGCTAAACCTCTTTGTACACGTGTCAACCAGCTCCGAGCATGGATGCAAAATAGGTAGCACAAACTGTGGCAAACCAATATTCCAAAGTCAAAATGCAAAACCTTCTGACGACTCATGCCCTAGCATCCTCTGAAAGGCACCTTCCATAAGATTTTTAGGGTTGGTAGATAACTGAGGGTCGTAAAAATTGTTAGTAATATCTTGAACTACCTCCTTCTAGATGTGTTTGTCAGGTTGAACCTTCTTGCAATGTTCAAATGGTTGTTCTTCTAGTGCTGGGGAATTAGCGAGTGAGCAATGCCCAAATATGTCGGTGTAGCCAGGTCTTCTACTTGAAGCTTCAACTTTCCTGCCCGAGGTAGATGCTTCCACCATGATTGTATGAGAAAGATGCAAAGAGATTCTCTAGTAACAACAACCACTTCCCTTTCATTTTTTAGAAAAAACCTACTTTTTAGTGCAATTAATTTTCTGACTTGTGCATGTAGTTATGACTATGCCACTATCGATGGCCCATTAAATGCTACCAATGGGGTGATACGTGTGGGTATGAGATCTGTATCCCTTGCGAATTCCAAGAAATCCATGAGAATGGAATTAGTACATTCCCTTTTTCTCCTCTTTTACAATTAAATTTATTGCATCAAAAAGTGTGCTTTTCGTCATATTGAACGTGAAGAGATAACACAAGGTACTCCTAGAAAGACATTCTCATTAATTTTTCAGAGCCTTAGTGTGTTAATCCATGCCTTTTCCCATTAGTGAATTGGTTGGCACTAATGATGGTGAAGGACATGCGTCAACTATCTACGAATGGGTGCATTTACTCCCAACACCTGAATTTATTTCTTAAGGTATTATGTCAAATTCTATGTACAATTTTTCCACGTTGCTTCATTCTGTCTCAAAAAAAATCATTGTCATCTGGCCAAAAATAGACATCCTGTTGGTTAAGTTTGTTGATTGGCCTTTTCTATATATAGCTATACCACTTTTTACAACATTCATTTGAACATATAGTCGTCTAACTTAGTTGGCCTTCCACTTACTCCTTTCCTGCCATAATTCACTGCTTCATCGGGATGTCTACTAGCCTGGGTACCCCTATTTGGCTCCTTCCACAGAGACTGCAAAACTTCTTTGCAGGAGAGGCCACTACTGACCAGATCAAGTGCTTGGTGAAGAATTGTGACCCAAAAGTCATGATTGTGTTCAAGTGGGTAGTTAGTACGGACTATATTACCAACGAGAACCAGCTCTGGAGCAACTGCAATGTGCTCTCCCACTTCATGGCCTCACTGTTGGACTTGAATGTGGCCAAGCCCATGATAATTGAGTTGTTCCAGAAGATGTTTGACACCTCATTAATGGAAGGGCTTGGAAAGATAGTGCGAGTAGCCATCCCTGGCGTTGGTATCACAAGCACTATGGACCTCTGCAGGCACATGGAATTTGGAGCAGGTGTACCTTGGTTGTCTTTCCTTATTGACTTCCACACCATGGACTTGGAGACACACTGTTGTTCTTCTCAGCCAGTGACCACTTTTCTTCTATGAGAGTACGACGTGGAGTGGGTTTTGGGGATCGTCTGGAGAAAGTACTTTGGTTTCCTAGTGCAAATTCACAGCAAGTGCACCCTAGGTCTGCACTTCACGGCCCGCATGTGTTGTGTTTTTTTCCCCTACTTGCAACCCGTCAAAAGAAAAGGAGAAGAAGCAGAACCTGAGCCCCTTTTTGCTTTGTCTTCAATGGCTAGAGGCTAAAGTTACTATTTTTCTACTCATTGCCTCCTTTTTGTAACTTATTGCTCGCTTCCCTCTTTTGGTTTTTGCTCGAGAGAGCCTCATGTGATATTCTAAGCCTCGAGCCATACACTATATTGTAAATGTTGTTGATAAATATAATATAGTATAGACTTTATCTCCTCTGTGTTATTCTTGGGTTTTATTCTCAAAATTTTAAAATAATTACAAAAAAATTACATATGGTACATAACTACTAATTTTTTTAAAAGAACCATGTTTTAATGGAAGATCATTAGATAAATACCGTTCACCAGTACATCTAAAGCATTATTCTCCATTTCTTCAAATCCATACATGTTCTTTCTTTTGCACACGGTATTTTCGAAAGGTCCTCTCTGCAACACTTTGAATTATTTATGTTGCCCTGGTTTTGCAGCACGTCTGTCGTACATTAGCACTAAACTTTCTTCTTTGAGGTTTGGGTTAGAAATATTTTCATCAAAACACCATTTGATCATCTGATGATAGTTAATTGTGGCTCCATGATCCTTTTCTCTGACTTCTTCTAGCCTTGGGGTTTTTTCCAAATTTTTGTACATCATCTCATATGGAGAAAACTTCAGAGCCAACTTGAGGGTAATTTGGTTCATCAACAGGGTAGCCCATTCATGACTGAGCCAATCTCTTTGTCTTCTTAACCCAATATGTTTGATTAACCTAGTTAGGTTCTTGTTGATTGATTTTGTTAACCTGCTCCCCTGGGAAAATTGTTGAAAAGATAGGTTCTCTTTAATCATCAGGGTGACCAGAGTCATAATGCTTGTGAAATCTGGTATGAACCCTCAGACAAGATTAGAATTCTCCCAAAAAGATCTTATGTTCAATTCTTAGCTTAGAATCTTTTTGGGATCTATTATTATACCCTCTTGTGGCATTGTAAAGCTGAGAAGCTTTCTTTGGGACGCTCCAAGGAAATATTTTTCTGGATTAACAAGAATCCCAAATCATTGGTATTTCAAAGAAAACCCCTTTAGATGATCGAGATGATCATGTTTGACTAATGAATTACCTAGATATATGAAAATAATCTGATTGAACCATCTTTCTAAATTAATTCACATTCCCCTTTGAAGAGCTGCACCAACATCAGAGAGTATGAACGATGTTTTTGAATATGCAAATGTTTCCCACTTGGTGGTAAATGTCATCCTGTGTCAGTTCGATTCCATTATGTAGACTTGATTATTCCTTGGGGAATCATCTATCAAGGAGGAACTCTCTGATCTAGTTAGAGTTTGTAGGAACAACTTCATCAACGGTGAAGGGTAATGGCCTTTCAACAAAATCCTCCTTGAGTCTTGATAATCACGACAAAGTTAGATATCACTATTCCTTTTCCAAACTAGGACCAGATTTAATACCCAGGCGAAAAATTTGATAGGGAATATGACCTTTGATTCATCCCACTTGACGAGCTCTTGTGCTACTAGAGCTTCAACCTTCGGGTTGACTATCCTTTATCTTTGTCGGACAGACTTGGGTCTTTTAGCTAGGGAAATTGCACTCTGAACTATACTCGGGTCGTAACCTTTGAGATCATATATGCAACATAGATCCTTCAACTTTCTTTTATCCTTGCAAGAGGCTTTGTTGCTGACTATCAGTCTTCTATCATTTCTAACATCAAGGTCTTCACAATCCTTCAAAAATGTAGAGAATTTTTTATTACCATTTCTTGTATATTTGAGGAAATATGTCCCTAATGATGGATAGTCAAGAGTAGTTCCCGACTTTTGTGCAAAGGAAACAATTTGAATATCATTGCCCAACATTCACCAATTCTAATTTTTGTCAAAAATTGAGGGTTGGGAAATGATCCACACCACATCTTTCTTTGTCGAGTCAGAAACTAATTCCAACTGTGGTCTGATAAGAAATGTCTAATCAACAATGTTGTTTTATGGTTAGGGATTCCCTTGTATATCGAAAGCTTCACAACTCTCGATGAGATCCCATACCTTATGTATGCAAGATCTCTGCCATATATTTGTTGCAGTTGCTTACCCACAAATCTAGCTTACTACTGATTTTGAATTTCTAATAGATCATATCTTACTTGTGCCCATCTATTCTACCAGAATCAACCTGTGAACCAAAGCCTCATATTCAGTATCATCACTGGAGCATGGAAATTGAAAATGATAGTTTCTGGGGTTTTCCAATTCTAATGGAAACATCAATCAGACACCCACTCTAACACCAAGCTTGCATTCAGCATCATCAAATATAAGGTCCACAAATGATTATCAGATGGGTCGTCAGACTTCTCCTGACTCTTTATTAGTTTTGGAAAAACTTGATCTCCGTCAAAAATTACATAGGTGCTTAGCCCTGTAGCATGGAAATTTCCAAGTGGATTAAAATTAATGATCTGGTTAATCAACACTTCTTCTTCTAAAACCCACTCACTTGTATCTTCTTCCTCTCTAGGAATTTCTACACAATATCTCTCCTATTGAAAAGTAGAGGTATGGATAGCTCTGAAGCATAGATTTGCATCATTTGCAATGTGTTCGGGATGTAAGGATTCAGATGGGATCTTTATCTTTTCCTTTTGTTTGGTTCTCAATATTAGGTGGGACCATTCAAGTTCCAGGTATCCACCAAGCTTGGCGGTGAAATCTCTTTATAGATACATTCTGAAGATTAGTGGAATGTCTATTACTACCACTTCTTGCGTGACTATTTGGCTTAGGTAGGAGAAAAGGGTCAGGGATAGATCCTTTATCTGACCAACAGTCAGAACCTTCTTCCCATCCAGTTGCATAATTCCCTTTTCAAGGGCTTCATACTCTAACTTCAAAGCATCTGCCACTTGTTTTGGCATGACAATGGTACTAGCCCCCGAATCAATCATATTATTATGCAACAATTTGTCTTCTACTATAAGTGTTAAAAAGAAAGGCATGGTATTTTTTCCACTTACCTCTTTATCTTTTGTGTTGCCCATATCATTTGCATAAGCTATTCCTTCAGAGCCTATGGGGAATCCCGAGTTTGTCATTCCCACTTTGATTGCATGGCTAAGTTGCATTCACTTGCAAGTTTTGTTCTTCAACCTTCAATGCTTCTTGAAGTAGGGTTTTTTGATTGGGAATTGATATGATGTCCCATAATGATACATTGGCAGGCACCTTCTTAAATTTCTCCACCACGTTAAGCATCCCAACTATTTGGGCCTTAGGCTTAAATGGTGGTATTTCCTTCATTTTCAGAAGAAAATGTTCCATCGTGACTGGGCTTGGTGTTTTGTTGGTATCCTTTTCCACCAATGGTACATTATGTGGCTGCAAAAAAGGTCAGATGATGGATGACGAAGCCTGCTTCTCCAGGGGGAACAATTGATGTGGTTGTAGATGTGGTAGAGCTTGCTGCACATATTCTCCCATAAGCCTTCTTTTTGATCTTGTGTTATAATCCAACTACACTTGTGGAATTCCAGTCATCGGGGCTTCATTTGCAAACACAACCTCATCCTCTTCCAACCATGAGAAAAGAGCTTGGTCAGACACAATGTCTAATTCTTGCTCTAGGCACATCCCTTGCATTTGTGCTCTAAAACGAGCATTCTCCATTTTGGATGATCCATACTCGTCTGCATTCAGGATCATGCCTTTACTCCTTTGTTCTGCCACCTTTTGTTGCATATTTCCCCTTGGGAAATTTTAGGGCATATGGCTATCGTTGCGCGAGAAGCACCAAACATTTTTGTCTTCCTCCAAATTGTTCTAACCCAAGACTAGCTCTTTATTCAAGCTACCCTTGACTATCTGTAATGGCATGGTGGTCAGAACTATGTGATTTTTTTATGACATCTGTTGACCTCCCCCTCTATAGGGTCCTTGATATGAATTTTGTTGATAAGAAACTTTCCTCCACCATAGACTTGAATGGTTGTTTTTAGAGGCATCACTTGTTGTCATTTGATAATGACCAATTAATTAGCAAAATTCTGCATGAGATCCTTCATATCAACAATATCCATCACCATTGAGGAAAGACTCGATGTGCTTTCTTGAGCAGCAGGATACTCATTGTAGGTTGTGGGGTGAATAGCTTTAATTGTGTTGCAGGAGTACTTAGATTGGCTTCTTCTTGATGAACATCAAATATTTCTACAAATACTGGCATCAATGGCTGAGGCAAAAGCTTCCCGACATCGATTAGATTATTCTCTGCATGTACTACCACTTCGTATGCATCGGGTAGGACATCCCCTCCCATGGAGGTTATCATGACTGCGATATCTGGGTTAAAGGCCTTCAAATAGAATATGAACGCCATCACAATCTGGGGTTGAGCAGTCATGAGGATCCTTTGTCAGGTCTTGTGGAACCCGGTGTTGAAGTCACTCATGGCTTCATGCAGAGCCCTTTTGATGGTGATTAGTTATTGCAGCAACAAAGAATGATCTCCTCTTTCTGAGAATCATTCGAACAGGCATTGTCTGAGCTGGTCCCGAGAAAGGATAGAACCTAAGGCCAGAGATCAATACCAATCTTGAGCCTTCCCCTTAAAAAGGAAGCTAGCAACCTCAACATGATGTTTTCCTTTGATATGTTATGTACCCTACATACCTCTGCTATATCTTGAAGGTGTTTGGAAGGGGTTTTGAAATCTTCTTCAGAGAATCTTGGAATATCCTTAAGGGCATTAGCAAGTATGGTAGGCCATACATCTGGGGGTGTGGGTGGTTGTAGTGGACTACCACTATCCCATGTTATGAAATTTCTAAGAGCGAGGGGAGGTACATGAACCATAGAGAGAAGATTCCTATGAATCAAATATACAAGTAATCTTATTTGGAAGTTTAAGCCTCCAGGTGGAGTAGATAAGGCTCTAGATACTAGGCTCTGACTTCTCACTCTATTACTCCTTACAGGTGATACAAAACTATAAGTCTCCTCCTTTTAGGGATTGAGGTAGGTAACTGAGAGTACTAGAAGTGACCTCTCGAGGATTCTCTTATTTGGACTCTGGGCATGAAACTTCCAGTTTCCTTAGCTTGATTCAAGAAATATTTTTAACTTCTAATCAAGTGTTTGGAAAATTTTGGGTCCCACCAGGCATGCCAGAAAAAGAACTGTTGATCATCAAAACTTGTGCCTCTCCGAAAGTCTTATGGGAAATTCAGTGAGTGGGGGAAAAATTGCGTCTCACTGAATACCTTTGGGTTTTTTTAATAGAAAACTAGCTCTTCTTTTGGGGTTTTGAGATAAGGGGAGAACGAAATGTAAACATAAAACATAAAATGCAATGTGCCAAAGCTTTTACAACAATTCAAACCCAAATCATTCCTATGATTGATATAGACACAAAACTCCACAACCCTTCATTGTTGGAAAGAGAATGAACAACAAAGGCTAACTTCAGGCACAGTGCAAACTTTTAGATCTTTCTGCAAGCAGTGTTCATTAAGGTCCAATCAAACATAAAGATTTCTTATGGGTAAAAGAATAGTAATTCAGAAATCACATGAACTCTATCTCCCAATACAACATAGTACAACAAAATAACAACTTTTAGAAAAATAGAAAATTCCAATGACATAGTCTAATTTCCTAAGCCACTATTCTACCATACAAGCATAAAGCATAGAAATTCGCTATTTAAACTACCTAGATATAGCTTGCAAGACACATTGTTTCATTCATAACAACAATATAAAGAAAGAAAGCTTGAAAAAGGTCATACATGCACAGTCTCAATAAGTTCTCCTCAATAGTTCATGCTTTAATTATAAAATGAACTTTGAAACAGAGGTCGGATGCCAATTCGACAATAGTTTAAACCTTAATAGATATAATATGCCAGAATAAAGTAGTTTTGTAACTTTTTTCTGAAAATAGTTCTAAAACCTTTAAGAAAACTAAAGAAACACTTAACTAAGAAAATATCACTTGGAAAATCTAATAAAAGAAATCTTTCTTTCTGTGTCGTCGCCATCCCTTTATAGCTAGAACAAAAGATATACACCGCCTTAGCTCAGAAGTAATTGTTGCCAGGTGTTGACAGTTGATAGCACACTATCCGATCATTAACCCTTAGTTAGGCCACAAAAGATTAATTCTCAGCTACTACATTAATACCCTTTAGATATTTTAGCAAAGAAAAAATTTCATAAACGATCAAATCCTAAAAACAATAGCCTAGCAAAAGGACCTAGTTGATCGATCACATCACTCCCAAGCACTGTCTCAAAAATTCCATTCCAAAAACTAAGGAAAAGAGAAGAAAAGGCCAGCCAACTCTGATAAACTCCTCAATCAAATTACTTTATAGGCAATGCAAAAAACCCACAGTGAAGAGATGACATGTCAACAAGGCGAAAACTCCTAAACTTGCAAATATAGCTCCCAAGAAAATGTTCGACAAGTAAACATGTGTCATGAACCTTCTCTCAAAAGGAAGACAATAGATGAAAGATGCACAGCCACCACGTGCCACATTGTGCATCTTTCTGATGATTTTATTTGAGCATGAGTGCACCTGAAGCCGAAGAAATTTATGCAAACCAAAATTGAAAATGACTAAGGTGGAAAAAATACTTCACAATCCTAACAAAGTATTTAAACATAGGTAGATCATGCTATATAATTTCTACACATTCATTTTTTTTCCTTGTCAATTGTTTCTCACTCTTGATAGTTCTTAGATGCCACTTTCTTATAATGCATCCCCATTAAGTTCAAAATTCAATGGCAAGTTGGTACACCGTGTTGCAGATGGTAAATAATATATTGAGTATTATCTCTATAGAGTTGGGTGGTAGTGAAAATTTTGAAGAATCTCATCATTATATGAAAATTATTTTTTCTCCTTAGACTTCACTTCCTTTATTCATATAACTATGGAATATATATTGTTATGGATAATAATAAGTATAGGAAAGGAAAGATTTGTTAGTATTACACTTGTTTTGGTCACTTTGACAAATAATACTCCAAAAGAAAGGAAGATATGAACAAAGGTAATCAAGGGTGTTTAAAATAATTTTTAAATCTTATGGCCAAATTAATAAGCATAAAGCAAGACTAGTAGTTATAAGCTACATATATAATCAAAGTTTTCAATAATTTAGTGTTTCATGCTTGCATTAAGCATTTTAAATTCCATCATCTAGTTAAGTTTTGTGATAAAATAAAGTTTATGGAGGAGTGGTAAAATTGTAAACTATATTTAATCACACCTCAAAATACTTGTCAAATAGAGTCATGTCTCATATAAGAGACAAACTTGTCCAAATTTGTTATATATTTAAAGATATTTTGATCCATAAAATATAGAGAAAATCTATTCAAGTTCTCCAATTTCAAAATTATCTTGTTTCTATTTCAACTCAAGTGTGCTTAATCATGGAGCTCCCACAAGATCAAACCCACTTAGCTTATTATTCCATATGTAAAACCTTCAACAAGTGATGTTCTTTATGAACCATTTCATAAAGACCTCTTTAGTTCATCTTCCTTTATATTTTAAAGTTAAATTCACTTTAAATTTAGCATTATAATTAGGAGTACATTTTCATTTAAATGTATTAAATATTTAACCTTAATAATTGATGGGTATTTTTCCAATTATATTTATTAAATTATAATAGAAATTTGTAAGTGGCCCTTGTAAGTGATAACCAATTTTTGAATTAAATTTATTTAAGATTTGACATTTAAATGGAATTTTGTATAAAAAATTTACAAGTATATTAGTTAAATTTATTCCAGCCATAATTTTACATGAAATATTTTTGTCTTTTTTGATAGGTAAGGTAAGATTGTAGTGATTTTCAAAGAGTATTTACATTTTTGAGGCCCTTGACTATGGGAAACATAAAACCAAACCCTACATTGATTCACTAGTCACGACCAAAATATAACAAAAACAACCACCACATACCACAAAAAACCCCACACTACTAGCCCCCAAACAACTATAACTTTAGTAACCTAAGACTGAAATACTATGCCAAACCATACTCAACCCAGACATATGACACAACCAACAAATAACAAGAAACCAAAAACCACCACCTCTTTACCAGACATTTTTTTGAGAAAAAACACATAAATCATGCTTCTAGGCCAAGGCCGACATAGCTACCAAACAACACTTTTTCCTCAGAAACTCAACACCCATGCTTTCCAACCTCCAATGCTCTGCCAGAGTCATACCACTCACATCCAGGAGGAAAGGATAGAATTTCACCAATGCATCTAAATCCTCCAAAATCTTGAGATCACGAAGCCAAAGTATGCCTTTCCCCAAAGAAGCCTCCGCCAATGTTTTCTCCAATCCTACCAATAAATTTTCCCTGAATAGATACTTCATGATCGCCCTTGTATCTTCCTTCAAAACCCTAACATCTAGAAGACCCACCAAAATGCGTGAAGAAATGCAAGAATTCAACTGATAGCCTTCTACCTCTACCATGAAACCCTTTCCGACCACACATTTCATTGCAACAAACATTAGATAGCCTGGGTGATGAATAACCCTACTAGGGAAAAGCAAGGAAATTGGACCAAGAAATGTCGCCTGCCTTTTTGAGCTTCACAGCTGAATGGGAGTAACCATTTCTCCCATTCCAATTTTGACGCAAAGACTAGGAGAATAAACAATCCTATAACCAACCCAACCTCAAATGCTAGAAGATTCGACAGTAAACTAGTGTTTAATGGCCTAGGGAAACCATCCCACTACCAAAAATGATGACTGGGTGGTGAGCCATAAAGGGAAGGAAGCTGGTGATGTGACATGATATAAACATTCACATGAGGCAATAAATAATGAATCCATCATCCAAGGAAACCTCTAGAACATTGGCAAAACTCCAATGTCTAATGCACACCGATGTGTCTTCTATGTCCACACTTCAGTTGTGGAGTGGAACCCACCCAACCTCCCACATCGGTTAACCAATTTGACCATTGCCAATGCAAACTTCCTTTATAGAAATTTTGTCTGCCCCAAGGTTTGAAAGAGTATCAACTTCTTGGTTTCCTTCCCTTAGAACATGATTGATTTCAAGATTATCAAAATTATTCAATAGGGAAATTGTGACCTCAAGAAGGGCATTAAGTTTCCAGTTTTGGAATTTTCCTGAGAGCAGGGCGTTGATCACTAGTAATGAGTCTCCCTCAATGATGACTTTCCTTAAGTTCAATTCCATGCAAAGTTTGATCCCATGATAAGTAGCCTGAAGTTCTGCCTAATTATTCATGCCTTGCATGAGCGGTAGCACCAACTGGCCCATAGTATCTCCCTTCCAATTCTTGATAATGCACCCAACCCCTGATTGCCTGGGATTACCTCTAATCGCCCCATCAAAATTTAATTTGTGTCATCCACAATCCGGGGGCTACCACTTGACATTTTTGCACTTGACTTTGACCACAATCCCACCCAAACCAAATTGGTGAGGGACTTTCAACCCATTCCACAATTTCATTATTTTAGCATCAACAAGAAAATGAAGTTTTGGCCCTGCAAACTTGTTTAGCTCTTGAATTCATCACCTCAACCATGCATGCCTCAACTTTTTTCATGAAGGATGGGAGAGACAAAGCCTTGTCCCTGAAGATTTTGTGATTCCTTTCTTTCCACACTTCCCATATCAAAAGTGATGGGCTCAATTGCCAGAAACCAACAAAAAATGAATTGCCACCCAACCTTGGCTAGCCATTGAACCAACTCAACAAGTTGCCTGGAGAGGCAGTGGAGAGACTTAGCTTCACACATAACCAGTTCAAGCAACTTGCAATGAATCGACAGTTAAGAAAGAGGTGGCCACTTGTCTCCTCCACCACTTTGCAAAGCACACACCTTCAGGGCCTGCAGATGCCAAATTTCTTGAATCTATCCATAGTCAACACTCTTCCCTGTACTGCAGCCCAAGCAAAGATTCTAGCCTTGGGGAGGTAGAATTTATTGCAACATAAATCACTGGGGATTGTGGTAACCTATTCCTATTGTTTAGACAAGATGTTGTAACCATCCTTAGCGCAATAAGAGCTCGTGGCAGAGCCACACTAGTGCAATACATCTTGTCCACCTCTCAAGCAAATGGAGCACTGCCTGAGGATATCTTTGAAGGTTTTGATTTTGATATCTCTCAAACCCAAATGGTTGGGGCTCCACCAATGCCAAGACAATGATCCATTCAACTCTTCAATGATCAAGTAGTCTCTGACTCGATTTCCCCAGGCCCACTTTGTTGTGTCCTTAACATTCCTCGAGGATTCATTGTCCATCAGCTTACTATAACCACCCCAGGAGTCTTCTCAGAAAAATGTCTGGTTACCATCTCTTATGTCCCATGAAAGGAAATTTGTGATCAAATCCCAAAAATTATAGATAAAGTTCTTGATGCGTGATCCTTTTGGCAACGAGTGGGGTGTGAAAAAACTTGTCAAACCGGGTTCCAGATACTTTGCTTCTAGAATATTTACCCATTTCAAGTCTTGCCACACATATATTAACCAAGCCAATTTTGCTCCCAAAGCTTTGTTTTGTAATGCCAATTTTCACCACCAACCCTGACAGCTTCATGTGACTTGCAAACCCTTTCCCACTTGATCAAAGGTAACTTTTTTTTATCTGAATTGTCTTGCCAAAAAAACTACCTCATCTTCTGATTGATGTTTTCACAAGTTCCCCTAGGAAGGGGGAGATAAGAGAGCATATAAATTGGAAGACCTGCCCTGACTGATTTTATGAGAGTGAGCTTTCTAGCCTAAGAAAGCCATCGCCCTTTCCAAGAAGACAACTTATACTCTAGCTTAGATACCAAGGGATCCCAAAATTTACAAGACTGCAAGCCCGATGCAAGTGGCAAACCTAGATATTTGCATGGCAACTTCCTTTTCCTGAATTGTAGAACTTGCAAGATTTATTTTTCCAAAGACAGGTTAGTAAAGAAGAAAAAAAACTTTAGATTTTTCTAGACACACCTCCTAACCAAATGCTAAGGAGTACTTCGAAAGGATTCCCTTGAAAGTCCTCACCTCCATCACCCTGGCATGCCCAAGGAGCAAATTATCATCCACAAATTGTTGATGAGTCACTGGCGGCATACTACTTGTGATTTGTACCCCTTTAAGTTCCCTAATATTTATTGCTCAGGAGAGGGCCCACCCCAAAGCCTCCATTAGGATGAACAAAAAGGGGGACAAGGGATCACCTTGTCTGAGACCCTGAGAAGTGCCAAAAAATCCATGAGTATTGTTCACTAGGACTAAAAACCTTGGGCATGCAATCCAACAACGATCCAGGTGGATCTCAAGAACCTTAAAATTTGAACTATTCCAGATACCCTCAAAATCAAGACCATGTCAAGGTGCTCAACAAGCTGGACTCGACACAACTTGAATGGGAAAAAAAGGAGTTCATACGTAAAAGTTATGACTAGTCAAAGTTTGGTCAAACCAAGTACAGAGGCCTATTAGAAAGGTGAAAAAATTAATTGACTTGGAATTGGTTGAAGTTAGTGTAAAAATGAAGAGCTCGTTGACATGATCTCATCATTTGTTTTGTCAAAAACAGAGCACATACATGAAAGATATGGTTGATCAAAGTTGCAATTAACTAAGTTGACCAAGGTACAAATGATGATGTCATCATGATGATAGCATGTTGACGTGGAAAAGTCAGTGCATGAAACGTAGTAGGGTGATGTCAGCAAGTTCGTACTATACAAACCAATTAGGGATTGCCATGTGGCATCCATACAATGATGTGGCGAGTTGACGTGGAGACGATGTGGCAAGTTGACATGGATGGGTGACGTGTCTGAATGATGGTGTGGCGATATGTGTCATCCATGTGGTCTTCAAAAAATGAGTAAACAAGTGCCATGTGGGCCACTAACAAGGCTCCATGTGGCACCCTCGTTTCGTATCCTCCGACCAGCAGTCGAATGTCCAATTTGTTTTATTCATCAAAATTTTAGTGGGGGTCAAACCATTGACCCCCATGTACATGCTGAGAGCCTTCACCGTTACACCTATGAGGTTGTCCTTAACTATACATGGAGGGTAGTTGCTTTTGATGTTTTAATGTTGGTTAAGCAGTTTAAAAAAATAGTCGGCGGGGATCGAACCATCAACCTCCCACCAAGCAAAATATATTTTAACCATTACACCGTCGAAGCAGTTTAAGATATATTTAGGATGGGTTGGTTTTGTTAAAGGGATAAGCCCAAATTCCAAACTAACCAACCATTAACGGTGATTAGTTGGGGTTTTAAAATAATAAAACAAAAACAATCCCATAAACAAAATAGCCCGAGGTGGATAGAATTAAAGGGCTTAGCAACAAATTAAAATGGTTTTTAAGGGGGTAATATTGTTTTATTGAAAATAGGGAAAATTGTTTAAACCCCCTCCTTAAAAGGGGAAATAAGCCAAAATGATGGTTTCAACCAAGTGGGGCAAAATTTTTGTATAAAAGGAGGATGTGAGGAAGGACCAAGGTACCAAAATCATCGAATTCATTCATCGATTGATCCAAGCATTCAAAATCCAAGTGATGAGACTTTACAGAGCATCCTAAGGGAAGAGTTAGGATTGTGGAAGGCCTGTGCAGATACGTCAGAAGGCTATGGTATTTGCACTTGAAGGAGTATTGATCGAGGTCCAGTTTGAAGACTTTTCTCTTGCAAGGTTGTAGGAGAATTTTGCACATGTTCATCCAGTGTTAGGTATAACCAAGGTGTTTTAATACTTGACTTTATTCTGGAATGGTGAATTTAGTTTTGTAAATGAGGTAAGACACCTTTGTATCTAGTTCACATTCAGTTGATGCTTTAAGAACTAGGACTGTATTTATTGTTATTGTCAGAAGCACTTGTTCAATGTGGATTCAAGAAGTGCTTGTAGGCTTGAAACTTCCTTCGCAATGACAACTTTGTACATGTAGTCAGAAGACCAAGTGCTGTAAGAATTTTGCAAGTTCAAAATTAATGGCAATTTGATCCTACTTATGGAGCGGATTCAGAGATGTAGCCCTTAGAGGTGAATTATGTAATCAAATGTGTGTTGCTCTCTTGGTTTTACTTGGATGTTGATTATTGTTCTTTATTTTGCATTTAAACTAAGTTAAACTGGTTAAGTGAAAAGGCACTTATCAGTGAGCTCAATAGATTGATGGATTGATTTTACACATTGGATTCAAACTATTAATTAAAGATCTTGGCATAGATTTTAGATTAAGTAAGTTAAGAAACTGATTTCAATTCTAATAAATGAACTTAGTTGAGTAAGCACACTCTAGAGTTTTTTAGATCAAGTGGTATCAGAGTAGTTTCTGAGCTCAAGTTTGGTTTGTGCAAGTTTGTCATTTTGATCAGTTGATAGTTTGTTGGTTTGCAAGTTTGTAAGTTTAATAGGTGAACATCTAAGAGATTTTAGAAAGATGGCATCTGAGCAAGGGGAAGATTCTAAGGTGACAATGTCTGCATCCATGATGGATGACTTCTTTTCCATGAAGAGGATGATCGAAGCACTCCACCAAGGTAAGTTCGAGAGGCTTCAAGAGCTTGAGGAAGCCAATTATTGCCTCTAGATGGAAAATGTTGAGTTAAGGAGTCACCTTGAAGACTTGGAAGATGAAAAGAGGAAATTACACTTGATGTTGCATAGTGTTGTGGAAGAGCAGATGGGAAAAAGTTCTGTGGTAAACAGTCCTCCTAGGTTTGAAGATCTTGACATCTGTACTTTTTTTCCACACTCAGAGGATTCCTTATATATACCCCTTACACAACCTAATAGTTTGGAGGCTTCATCTACAATAGTTCAGAAGGAGCTATTGGAAAATAATCAAGAAGTTGATCAACCAATAGAGAAGGTAATAAATGAAGTAATTTCAATATCTTCCTTTAGCCATGATCATGCTTTTACAACATTTGAAAAACATACCAAGGGTATCGGTATGAAGCTTCCAATGAAGATGGGATATAGTGGGAAAGGCCTTGGAATTCATGGCCAAGGAATAGCTAGTCCCATAAAGGTGGTAGAATGACCTCGTTATATAGGACTGGGTTATGGTAGTGAAGAAATTAGAGAATTCTCCAAAACCACGTTTGTGAGAGGTCCAATTGAAGGTAAACCATACTATGGTAATGATAATGACTACAAATCATCTCTTGGAAAAGATGCACCTGATGGAGGAAAGTCTAAATCAAATCACCTTCAATAGTTAAACACAAAACCTAACAAAGGAAAAGTTGGTTCTCCTACACAAAGCAGTGCTCAATCTAGTCAAGGGAAATCCAAAGGTGATAAACACTTTAAATATATTCTTGATTTTGAAATTAGTAATTCTTTTGTACTAGCCTTATGGAATATGCAACCATGCACATTTTATCATGCACCTAACCACTATGTAGCAAGGTGTAACTAGAAGTAGAGGCTTTGTAGAAAGTTAGTCATGCAAGCTAAGGAGACAACAAGGCATGCATCACACCTTCAATTTTTCACTTCGAAGAAGGAATATATAGTGCAAGACAAAGCCCAAAATTATTGTACTCACTATAGAATCAGTGGGCATTAGGTTGAGAAATGTTGGAAGTTGCACCCAGAGCTTCAACACTCACCGAGGTCTATGAAGGAACTCAATCAATAGGAGGTTGCAAATGTCAAGGTAGAACCTATGGTTACCATCCCTAAGCCAATCTGTGAAGAACCTCAGTAGAAACAAGAGCAGTTGGAAGAGGAAAGTTCCTTTGTTCAGCTCCATAAGAGATGGGAAATGTCGACTATATAGTTGTATCAACTTTGTTTTATGTTACCTTTTGGATTGTGGAAATATGTTAGTTGATGTAAAAGTAGTATGTGTTTGAGTGGAAGACTATAAAAAAAAATTGTTTGCAAGTATTTGTATGAAGTTGTATTCCTGTAAGGTTGAGATTTTGTAAGGCTTTTGAAGCCATATCTCTTGTAATCTGAAGGAGAATACTTGAATAATTTTTTTATGCAGGTTAAAGATTTGTTACTTGTAGATTTCTTATAGTAATCAAGTGGTTGACACAAATTCTCGAGGCGAGAGAGTGTCACTAAGCTTCTATTGAAGAAGAAGGACATTTTGTACAAGATGGATAGACCATCTACACATCAGGACTCAGAGTTACGGGCTATGGTCAATGGTGACCTATATGTTCCAACTTCAAGACTCTGAAAAATGAAGATTGTAAATGCCTACAAGGGGCGAAGTTCTTTTCATTAGCCTTGTTGCTACAACGAGCATGGACATAGCCAAATGGTGAAGCCTTGAATCAAATTTTGAAGTATAAAGGTGAAGGACTATAACAAGTTGAGGCACATTTTTCCATTGTTTGAGTAGTTCATGAGCAAGGAGGAGCATCAATAATATGCCAAAATCTTCCTTGGTACTATTGAGGCCTTGTTGATTTGCATCCTACAAAGAGGGAAATGTTTCAAAGGAACAATACACTTTTGGAGACCAAAAGTTCTTCAGTGGGGAGGTTTGATCCAGGTGGATCTCGAGAACCTAAAAATTTGAACTATTCTAGATTCCCTCAAAATCAAGACCATGTCAAAGTGTTTAGCAAACTAGACTCAATACAACTTGAATGGGAAAAAAAGGAGTTCATACGTAAAAGTTATGACCAGTCAAAGTTTGGTCAAACTAGGTACAGAGGCCAGTCGTAAAGGAAAAAAATTGATCAACTCAGAATGGGTTGAATTCAGTGTCAAAACAAAGAGCTCATCGACATGATCTCGATGCTACTTGTTTCGTAAAAAATGGAGCACATACATGAAAGATATGGTCGGTCAAAGTTGTAGTTAACTAAGTTGACCAAGGTACAGATGATGTCATCATCATGATGACAACATGTTAATGTTGCAGAGCTGGCGTGTGACATATACTAGGGTGATGTCACATTTCCATATGGTATGGACATGTCATGGACCAATCAGGGACTACCATGCAGCATTCGTACAGTGACGTGGTGAGTTGATGTGGAGATGACATGGCGAGTTGATGTGGATGGATGACATGTCTAAATGATGGCATGGAAATGTTGTCAAATAAAGTTTACACCCTTGCTAAGCTATCAACTCCAGAAAGCAACCTATTGACACATGGGAACACTTCGAGGTTGTGGTGACCTGGGAATGAATTGAACCTCCAAATTATGGGCTGGTTCCCCTTAAGATATCTTGGGAAAAACTGAAGAATGATAAAGGAAAAGAGTAAGAAAGATGTACTTGAATCCAAAACCTATCACTAACAGGTGATACACCAAAGATAAACATATGACAATACTGTAGAAAACTCACAGAAAATCTCAATAGAGCTAAACAATCTCACAATACAGAGATTTATGTTTACAAAAATGAGTCTATGTAAGGTTCTGACTGTTCTAATGCTTAGCACAAGGAAAACAAGATGTTTTCACAGATATAATATGCAAAAGAAAGAGATCACTAACATAAACTAAATTTGTGACACAATATCCTTTGCATTCAGCACTGAAGGAATTTGATCAAATAAAGGGATCACACAGAATTTAATCATGCAACTCACAACCAGTTACTAAACAACAAAGAAAAACTGTGAAGGAAATAACTTTCTATTGAGAAAATAAGGAGTGTCTGTGTTACAGATCTGTAGTATTCATAAAAAATAATGAGTTACAAAGTTTGAATAGTGCTCTTTCAGCAGTCTCCTAACTAAGAACTGCTTTACAAAAAGGAAAAAATGCCATATATACAACCAAGGGTGTCGGCCCCCTGCATTAGGGTTTTCAAAAATGAGTCGGCGCCTGGACACGTCGGCCCTAGAAGGCTTGGAATGAAGTCAATGAAGCATTCAATGCGCATCCCCTGCTCATGTCGGTGAAAGCTCATCCATGGGCATGGCCTTCAGATCTTTTACAACTGTCGTTATTATCTTGCAGCCTTCGAGTCTGCCATTAAGATTTCGTCAGAGTCGCCTTGAATGCTCTGCGACAGGGTCATTAATGCCTCTTGCTCCTCCAGCCGTCATCTCCAGCTGCTATAGTGACTCACGGCTACCTCCCCTTGGAGAAGCAGTATCAGATCTATCCATTAGATTCAGTGCCATTACTGACTGATCACCCTTGCTTTCAGAGTAGAGCGATGTCGTCATGCTGAGTCGATCTCGCTCGCAGAGGGGAGCCGAAAAGTCAAACTGCTCGTGATTTTCCCTAGCACCTTCTAATTGGTTGAGTTTGTGCTAGGTGGATTCCAAGGTGGTCAAAGG
>VDFB02377255.1:45417-55648 GCA_007258455.2 Sequoia sempervirens
CACATGAGCCACTAACGAGGTGCCATGTGGCACCCTCCTCATATCCTCAGGCCAAATGATTCGAATGTCCAATTTGTTTTATTCATCAAAATTTTAGTGGGGGTCGAACCATTGACCCCCACATACATGCTGAGATCCTTCACCGTTATACTCATGAGGGTATCCTTAACTATACATGGAGGGTGGTTTCTTTTTATGTTTTAATGTTGGTTAAGCGGTTTAAAAAAAATAGTCGGCGGGGGTCGAACAACCGGCCTCCCGCCAAGCAAAATATATGGTAACCATTAGACAACCAAAAGCGGTTTAAGATATATTTAGGCCGGGTTGGTTTTGTTAAATGGATAAGCCTAAATTCCAAACTAACCAACCATTAATGGTTTTGTTCCTTAGAAATCAAATATGGGAGGATCAACTTGAGCCGGTAGGCAATCAATTTTGTCAGAATTTTGTATACTATATTACATAGGGAAATAGAGTGAAAGTCTTCCAATCTATCTGACTTCTCCTTTTTTGGAATAAGAGTGATGAAATTTTATTGAAATCTTTTAGAACCCAACCAGATGCCCTAAATTCTTCAATGGTAGCCACAACATCTAGGCCAACAATCTCCTAGCAATGTTGGAAGAAGGTGAAAGAGAATCCATCAGGACCCAAAGACTTATCCAGAGGTAATTGAAAGAGAGCCAATTTGGTCTCATCCTCTGAAAAGCTCTTGTTCAGGAACTTGTTCTGCTCTGTTGAAACCAACTTTTTAATACATCTCAAAAGTTCTTGTTGTGATAACAAGTTTGAGCCATCCCAGTCATTCAAAAGATTCTAGAAAAATGCAACATCAGCCTCTGCAATTTCCTCTAGGTGATCCAAAGACCTTCCATCTAGCAATCTTATTCTTGAAATTAAATTGACTTCATGCCTTATTTTAGTGGAGTTATGAAAGAACTTCATATTCTTGTCCCCTTCACCTAGCCAGAGCTCTCATGACTTTGGGTGCCTGAAAACTTATTCTTTTTCTAGAATGTCATTCCAACTTTTTAGAAGATCCTTCTCCTGGAGATACCTTGAATTGCCGATGCCCCAGCGAATCACTTCCTCATTTATTATTGTCAAATCCCCTTCAATATGCTTCTTCTCCTCAATGATGTTCTTGAAGCTTAACTTATTCCACTCCGTCAGTTGCATCTTCACATGTTTCAACTTTGATGCCAGAACAAACACTTTTTACCCCTCCACCTCAACTTACCCCCACCAATGAGTAATAAGGGGTAAGAATTTTGGATATTTTAGCCACATGCTTTCAAATTTAAAGGGGCATCTGGTTGGATGAAACTCACCCTTAACATCCAAAAGCACAGGAAAGTGATCCAACCCAGAGCATGGAAGGATATTGCACTCCAATGTGAAGGGGAAAGCCACCAGGTTTCCCTTGAAGAGAAATTTATCCAATTTATCGACAATTGATTAGAACCTGAGTCTTCTGTTGGTCCAGGTGTACTTGTCATTGGCCATTGGGATCTCAACAAGCTGATTCTAACCCACAAAGGCTTAGAAGTCAATCTAGGATTGGAGCTTTCAAGTCACACCACCCTGCTTGTCCTCCAAGTGCAGGATGGCATTGAAGTCCCCCCAATTATGTATGGTGTAGCTCCCACTCCATGGAACACATCCTCGATTTTAGTCCAAACTTGTTGCTTCTCTACACATGATGTGGGACCATTCATGTTCACCAAAATAAAGTGTAAATTTGAAGAAAAACTTTTGACAGAGCATGCCATCCATCTGTTCCCAGTTGCCACCCTATCCAAGGATACCATATTAGGACTCCAAAGGGTGAGAAAACCCCTTGCTACACCCATAACCTCCACTGCTTGCACCTTCCAAGAACCCATTCTCTTACCAAAACAACCACTCCTTCATTGTCAAGCTTTGTTTCCTACAACATGCAAATCTCTGCCTGTGAAGCAATAATTTGATTCTTCACTAGGCATCGCTTATTAGGGGCATTCATGCCCCTAACATTCTAGGTAAATATTTTCATTTCTCTTCAAGAAGGGATTCTCCCTTCCCTACTTTCAACATGTCCATGATCTTTTTCCCAATAACTTCTCCATCAATCTTCAGATTTTCCACATTGGGCATTCTCCCTCGCTTTTTATGCTCCCCATAATCAGGAGAGGTCATTTTGACCTCATATTGAAGAATCCCCAAGCCATCTTTAGTCAGCAAGGAAACATCACCCTCCACTATCTTTGGAGCGAAAAAAAATCTCCCACCCCAACCGTGTCTAACCAATCATCCTCCAAAATTGGTGTTGTGATGAAAGAATCATTCAGTGCCTCTTTGGCTTCTTGGGCTAATTCCACTAGCTCTTTGCTAACCTCAATCAGGGAGTTAAGGTTTTCCTTCCTAAAGTTTTTATCTATGATGTCCAACACATCACACACCTTGTTGTTGAGAGTGTGATTGATTTCCATGATTGGTTCTTGAGGTGCCTCTGATGACACATTCTCCAGGATGCCATCCCTATTGACCTCATGACAAGGTAGTCCATCGTTGGCCCTGGAAGATTTATCCAATTCCCTGGATCTAATAGGAGCAGGGGCTTTGGACTTTGAGTCCCAAGTTGTCTCATTCTCATGATCTTGTGGAGCACCCCATGAACGCCACCCTAAAGTGCTAGTCCAATTTCCCTTTGGTCTGGATTCGAACACAAGTAGTTGCAACAAGATACCCCAATCCATGTGAATCTCCACCTCCTTCCATCTAGTGTTGTTGGGAGGATTTTCCACACATATGCGCACATAAGTGTTGATACCTGTGGACATGCAAAATTGACAGCATGCATTCCTCATATTTAACTAATTCATATTCGCCCGTCAATTAAATAAATCAAGGTTATTTGATTGATCTCCTAATGTTATCTTCTAATTAAATAAATCACTTTATTTAATTATCTCCTAAAGTCTTTTCATTTAATTAAATCAAATGTATTTAATTAAATACAGGCCTGGAATTTGACGGTCACCCCTGCCTGTCATATAATTTTTTTATGATGGTTTGGTCATTTTACTACCTTTCAATTGATGTTTTAAGAAAATTATAAGTTGTCAAAAAATGTTGAGTGATTTTTTTTATATTGAAAGAATGCTACTTACAAAAAAGCAATCTAAAGACGCAAAAAAAGTAGCAATCAACAACACAATCACAAACAAAACTACAAATAACAACAAGACCTCTTCCTTTGGAGAAACTTCACGGTGATCAGCTCAGGTCAATTGTTTCAAGTAGTTCACCTTGAAATTCACAATTGTACTATTCTTCCCTTGGCTACTACAAAGGATTCTTAAAGCTGATCATTGAGACTATCACAATAAAATAAAGAACAATCAATGGACTGCCAAAAATAGGCCATCTCATCAAACCAAGACAAAAATGGGCCATAAAGTTGGAAACCAGTAGATGTATAGGAGCAGGGCCTAAGTAAGACCATCAAAGAGTACCAAGCTGCTACACAACCTAAAATAATAGTAGGTCACTATTATGCATAAAAAACCCTTACATCAAGTTGGAAGCTAATCCTCAAATTCTTATTGGAGACTCTTCTTTACACAAAGATTTGTTTCTAAATTGATTTAAAAAAAAAAAACAATAAATAACAAGGATAGACAAAGCAAAGATTTGTTTCTAAATTGATTTTTAATATAAAAAACAATAAAACAAAGCAAAGATTTATTTCTAAATTACTTTTTAAAATTTATTGAAGATAAACATTCTTTGAAAATATTTTAATTTAATATATATTTCTACATCAATTTAAAAAAAAATCAAAATAATCATTGGAAAAAAAATCATTTATATTTCTATAACAAATTATTATAAAATAATATTATAAATAAAGCTATTATATTATATTACCCTATAATAAAATTTTATGGTTTAGAAATAATTTAAAGTGTTATATATATGATTATGTAAAATTTTAGCAAGTCAAGTTATACAGTTTCATAAATTTTAAGTTCTGCATCAATTTCCTCCCTTTTGATTTAAATAAATCCAAGCATCTAAGTCAAAAGTCAAAATCACCTAATCCCTCATTAAATTAATCAAACCTTGATTAATTTAATCCTAATCATTTGTATTCTCTAGATTTTTCTACTTGCACATGAAAATGCATTTAAATGATTTATTAAAATCTTTATTTACTTTCAACTTGGCATAAAAAGGGAATATTCTCTAAGTTTGAAATCTCCCTCCAAATTGACATGTACATCCAACAAGGCATTCAATGCCTCTTACATGTCCTTTCCTAGAGCCAAGTGGCATTTAACTCTCTTCTTTCATCCCCCCTAAACATGTCACTTCTTCAAATTCAAATTTCAAACTTGCACATTGATCAAACTGTGCTCAACCTTCATCCTCTCACATGTTGACAAGTGGCATCATGTCATTGGTTTATCTTTTATCCCACATTCATCCTATCTTTCAATCTTCAACTCTTTCTTTCTATAAATAGAGAGCTCATCCTTCATGTTCATCATCCACCATTTGAGTAAGCTTACTATACTCAAATACATCTTCAAAGCATTTACAAGATTCATCAAATTCATCAATGGTAGCTAGGTTATGTAGGTTTTTCATCATGGAGCACACTTGAATCTTCAACAAAGTGGATCACTATCACCATTCATCATCAAAGCTTGCAAAGAAGTTGGGAAAGGGCTAATCTCCACATCAAATTGGCACCAAATCCCCCATAGGATTAAGAGTTTGCATTATTTGAATAGGATTAATCTCTTTTATTGCTTTTCATTGTATTTCTTGCTTTCATTTCCTATTTTTAATCATGTTAATGGATTTTATGGGGAATCTCTATTCTAACTTGCATTTGATCTTATTAATGTGTTCATTTGTTGTGTTCTTGCAAGTATAGGATCTAGGTTCACATTTTGGCACTAGGAAGGCCCAATCTTGTTTTCTAATCATGTTTTTTGTCAAAAATTTTGTGCTTGTTTTTGTCTATAGGAAAACTCTGTTGCTGGAAGCTCAGCATCATTGGTTCTCCAGCAGCGCTATATAAAATTGCTGAAAAATCCAAACTGCGATGCCTCTAACTTCCCGCCCAAAATTTTGAATTCTAAATTGTGCCACTGAACTTGTTTGACCCACGGGAATCTTTCAAAAATCTAAACTGCACTGCTGACCAAAAGGGTGATGCCTTCATGCTCACTGGTCTAGTTACAGAGCGACGCTGACTGGAAAGTGGCACTATACAACACCGTTGTTGAATTCAAATTGCGACGCCTTCATGGATTGCACTGCTAGAGGGGAGTATAAAGTGAAATTTTATTTGTAGCACATTCTTTTTTTCAAATTATGGTTCTTTTGTCTATTTTCTGCTTTTTGACTTTTGTTTCTACAAAATCTAACTGACTTTCTTGTATGTTGGATCGATGAAAGATGAAAAGGGGAGGGAAGCATGATGATGTCATTTCACAAAAACAATTGGTTTTAAACACTCTAGTGTTTGTTTAACACTCTTAGAGGATTCACTATTCCTCTTATGGAAAAAAATGTTATCTTTTTATGCTTAGGACTTACTAATTTCATTTTGGGCTTTAAAAAGAACCTTTTAAATTCTTGTTACAAAAAGGCTTAAAAAGAACATTAGGACTCAAAATTACTAGAGTTTGTTTTGGGTTTAATAATTGAACAAGGAAAATTGTCACACTTACTTTGGTTCTTTAAAATGAATTCACTTTTGCTTTGTGGACTTAAAATGAACAAGTGTTTTCATTATTTTATAATTACTTACACAAAATAATATCATCAAAAGATGTATGCACTTCTCTCACGCCTCATGGCGATCTTGAGAATCAAAAGGATTTTTGTGACATTAAGTTGCGTAAATAATCGCCCATACACACTTCAATTTGGGTTTAAAATTGAACAAAAAATTGTGCGAGTGTGAGTAAATATATTGCATGTGTTCTTCCTTTGTTTCTAAATGAAAGGTGGATTGAACTATGAATACATTTACTCGCTATTGTTTTATCTTAGAGGGCCTGCCTTGGGGAAAAAGTACTCACCCAAGGGAACAACTCAACCGGTAACACTATGAACTCGAGAGTATTTCCAGCTGGAACATAAATGTGGGTACTAGAATAAATGCCAGTATCACGCAGTTGGCTCCGACAAGAAGGGTGACAATGGTCTCTCACCATGTTGGGTCAACTCCTACAAACGGAAAGTTCAAATTAAAACCCTTGTTGTAGAAAGGCCAAAATCCCTATCTATTTGTTGGTGCAGAATGGTTGTTTTGAAGCCACCCCACACTTTTATGATTTTTAGTAGAAATAGAAAGTATGCCATGGGAGTTTCATGGGTACTGATGCTTGGCTGCCCTGAGAACTAGTGTCATGGAGGGAAGCCAGTGGGGTCAAGCATCTAACCATTCGCTAAAAATAAGCATAGTTGGACTTGTCCAAGTGGGGACTCAACAAATATAGTCTTTCATATCCTTAGGATTGTGCTTGTTCTTGGTTACAAAACAATTTTCTTGTTCCAAAATAGTTGGAAACAAACATTTAACATTTTTCATCAAAACTTCAAACCCTTTAGAAAGAAAATATAATTGACCAAATTCATGTGTTATTGCTTTCCCTTGGGATTCTATCCTTAGAGGTTTCTAAACACTTGGATTATATCTCAATTTGTTTGCTAAGGTTAACAATAGGTAACCCTTGCCTTGATTTCATCAAATTTTCAAATGATGTATTTTGTGGAATGAGAAGAAGTTAAGACATTGGACATCTAGTTTGAAAAACTTAATCAAGAGAGTGTTTTTGGTAAAAGAAATTCATTAATCAAGATGAAATCAATTGAACCCCACACATGTGCTTGTTTATCTTTTGTCTTATAGTCTTTTGAGCAAACATTGATCTTTTGGTTTGAAGTAATCTTAGGGAAAAGCATGTTCTTCAAAACCTTGGTCTTGTAAAAAAGGTTCTTCTTAGGTTCATTTAGGATCAAAGCAACCAATCATTTCATCCATCTCAAACAGCAATCAAATCCCATCTCACAAAAAACTTTTGAACCTTGGAAAAATCATTCATACTAGACTTTTGGAAAAATTCTCTTGAAATCAAAAACAAAATCATCTTGTTTGACTAGGTGTGTGTAGATGAATCCTTCTTCATACACTTAGTTAAATTATCACCTTGTGGACAAATTAATTCCAAGAAAACATCTAACCTCTTGGATTTTATGAGCTCATTATCAAATCCAAATCCAAAAATCCAAATCAAATCCAAAATAAAAAATCTAAAAGTCCTAAAGTCTAGTATCCCTCTGAGGTTCCTAAAAGTTCAAACACCCATATCATTCACTCCATTCATCCTTCATCTCATTATTGGTCCTAAACACCTTAGAGGTCACTTTTTTAACAAGGTCAAAACACAAGAAGAACATGGAATATAAACTTGATCCATACATCATAAGCAGTCTAAACCAACCAAATTATCAAAGTCTTACAATGCCAATTGGTTTTCAAAACTCACATTTATATAATCCATACATGGGATCATTATCTCCTACAAACCTCAATGGTACAACAAATGTGAGTATACCCAATCTAAATTTTGAAACACCTTTTCCGATGGTAGATTTAAATCCAAGTCCAAACTTACAAATCTATCAACCAAATACTCAATGCATGAGTCTTCAACAAAACAAAATTATCCCACAAATCCATGCGTTGGAAATGAGGAATATACCAAGTACAATATGCAAACATGAACATTTTGAATCCACACTTGGTAAACTTTGGATAGATATGTTTGCAAAATCACAAATGTTGTTCAAATCCATCCGCACCCATATGTTCCCCTCACCTTTCATGATCCAAATGACCCATCATCATCATTTCACGCAACACCTCAAACCTCTCTCCCTATGACCTTGCAAGGAGAGGGTGACTTATTTGGACCAGGGGGCATCTTTGACCCTACATCTTCATCACTTCCTCAAGGGAGTATGCCACTCACTTTTCCACCACTTCCACCATTGCCATCAATATCCACACCACCTCTCGGTTTATGGTTTTCCCCTTTACCAAACATCAATCAACAAAATAAAATCAACCCTCTGATCATCAATCAAAGCATCATGCCAAATCCCCCCATCTTGTCATCGACATCACAACAATAGATGGAAACCATCCCGATAAAGCAATCCATTACCATCACATCATCATCCCCTAAACACCTCAAAACATGGTCTCATAAGGACCAAGCATATCAATCACACCATCCACCACTCATATCCCAATCATCAAGATGGCAGTTCCTCTCATCACCACAACAAGCACCATTCCAAACCCACCTCTGCCACCACCACCACCCAATCCAAACACATCAAACCAATACAACATTACATTGCAAGCCGCTCAACAAGCTGCTTATCAGAAAGCACTCCAAAACTGACAAGATGCACAACTAGCTGCTCAGCAAGCTTTCCAAGCTGCTCAAGTTGCCCAAGCCACACTACAGGCTGACAGGCCCAACAAGTTGCACAAGCCCAAGCCTTATTGCAGCAACAACAACAAGCTTCCATAAGCCACAAGCTACACAGTTGCACAGAAGTTGCCCTTGAAGCACAATCCAAGCAGGGTGCAATGCAAGCTCAAGCCCAACAAGCAAATGTTGTTCAAAATCCCAGCAAAATGTTAATGACTCCATGTATCGATCCAAGTCAACGGTCACATGATCAAGACCTATCCATCAACAAACACATGGAAGATATTTCTACCTCATCCGAAGATCAAATCAACATACATCAAGAATCACTTTTTGATCATGATAAGAATCCTCGACAATATGCGGTAATGATCTATTTCAGAAGTGTTAACATTGGCTGATCCTATAATCATGATCCATCGACCAATGATCATGTGTTGAAAATGTCTCTACATCACCTAATAGAGTTGAAGGACATATCCTCAAAAATTTATTCTAAAGCATGATCAACATCTCTCACCAAAGTCTAGAAATGGTCCTTTCCAAGACATATTGACATCCTTCGACCTCATGATTGCCAATATTGAAGGAATCTTCAACTCAACACTTGATTCAAATTCACTCAAAGATCAAGAGGATATTGAGCCACTTCCTATTCCTAATGAAGATATCCAAGAACCCTTTGTAAGCAATCCATCCTTTGAAATTGACCCATGTCAAGAACTTGATCCAAAGCATGTCAAAAGCAATTCTAAAATCATTCAAGATCAAGAATTTGTATCCCCAAGTTACTACAATAATCTAATGGATACTCTCCTATCTATACAAGATGCTCATATCCAAATGGCACATACTCCTCCATCTACCCATGAGATGCTTTTTGTGGATGGACACGTAGATGATCTTCATTTACAATAGGATTCCTTTACTCCTGATATTATTACACAAAAAGAGTAGGTTATTGATTCCTATAGTCAAAAAGAGTTATCAACATCAGAATCAGATATATCCCAAATTCAAATTGAGGACATCATGTATGAAGATATCCACTCAAGGAAACATGTCAGACAGAACATGACATTCCAGAGTTAGGAAAGCAGCAAATTGAAACATCATCTACAATAAACATTTATCATAGAGTGCTTACTAAACAGGACATCTCAAAACAAGCAGAATCAAGGAACAAAGGTGTTACTACCACCATACTGGGGGAAATTATGTCTCAAGTAAACGTCAACATAGGGAGCACGAAGAGTCCTTATGATGAAATTCATGCCAATACTACAACCGACCACATCATGAATCTTCATCCACCCATCACCCCATCCATGAATTGGGACCAAAATCAAAATAAGGTTTTGAATTAAAGCACAAAGAATGTTCAAAGCAAAATAATTTAAGAAGCATATCAGACAAAAAAAATACATATGGATACCAAAGAATAGAAAGAAAGATTATCCCTATCAAACTCCATTAGTCAATGAAACTATGGGGAAAAATAAAAAAGGGAAAAGTATCCATCAAAGATGTCCACAAAGGAAAAATAAGGCTTCTCAAGCGACATACAAAGTATATCAAACAGTTGGTCCTAATTTCATGCACACTTTCGTATCCACCCATCATTGCTCATCTTCCCAAGTTTGGAGATTCAAAGGTTCCAAACTGTCAACAAATCCATCTTTAATCCCTAAACACACTCCATCCACGCCTCCACACATGAT
>VDFB02377256.1:0-44794 GCA_007258455.2 Sequoia sempervirens
ACTCATCTATCCATCAAGAAATAAATCAATCAAAATATCAAAAAGATCAACCAAGCAAACAACAATAAGTCTATCAATACATCAAGCAATCAATCTTACAATTGAGGAAGTTTCTATCAAATAGGGAGGACTAAAACCCTTCCAAGTTCACGAGATACTAAGGACAAAAACCCTTATTTATTTTATCAAGCTACATGAAAACTCAAATTTTGATCAAGGAGGATGAAAACCATCCAAGGTAGACTAAGATATATAAGGATAAAACCCCTTGAATACTCTTGACAAGTTAAGGACGAAAACCCTTGATATTGCAGTTGTTGAGTTAGGGATGAAAACCCTTGATATTGTCATTGCTGAGTTAGGAATGAAAACCTCTAATTTAGTATATTTGAAAGCACTTCCAAAGAATTTCAAGATATGATTTGTTTTTAGTCTTATGTTATGAATTATTTATCCGAATATTATAATAATTTCATAATATTTGACAAAGCATTATCATCATAATTTGAAGGAGAATTATTGCATAAAACTAAGATAAGTTCTATTTTATGAATTATTCATAGAATTATAAAGTTGAATATTATAATAAAATTTCATCATTTTTTATAAAGTTATATTTATAAATATAATTCAAGTATCATTCTATGTTGTAATTATTGATTTAGGGAAAAAAAATGTTTTAGAAAGGGACATTACAAAAGGTATTAGAGCGTTAATCTTGTCAGCCTGTGGGGTAAAGATAAAAACAAATGCATTCTAATCAAAGAGATTTGAAGGTCTACAAAAAGAAGAGGTCATGGATCCTATTCAATAATTATTATACAAACTTGAGACCCCAAAATCATTGACAAATACCAAAGATTGGTAGAATATTTCAAAGATGTTGTTCCCCTTGATGAGTAATTGGAGGTACTCGGGATCCATCATCCCAAGAAAAGAAATCTATATGAATACATAAGAAAAGGGCTCAAGAAGAAATCAAGTAGCAAAATCCAAAAGAATCATTAATGATAGCATGAGTATATTTAGAACCACAAGATTTTTCTAAACCCAAGGAAGAAGAGTTGATACTATGTGTTGAAGATGTATCCATAATTACAAATTATGTCCAAATTAAAGGAGTAATTACAAGTTTATCAAGAAAAAATCATGATGATACACATTGATTACATGGAAGTTGTCCTGGGGACATTTGAACTCCCTTGCTCAAAGATCAATGAGCTTGTTAACAGGTTAGTTTGTAATCATGAGAAGGATAATTTTAGTTTGCACATGATTTATCCAAGAGAGACCAACATGGACACCATAGGACAATGGATCCATTCACCAAGTTGTCACTTTATCATACATGAAGAAAAAATGGAGATAGTCACCTTGAGGTATTTGAAGCTTGATGAAGAGGATCATTCCAATCATTCCTACAAGTATAATTCAAAGTATGAAAAATATGATAATAGTGTGGATTACTTTTCATTATATCATTTCAACATTTTTTTCATCATGAAAAGTACCCTAAGCATGGAGAAAAGGTGAAATATATGACCTATAGTAAAGGATACGTAGATCCTTTTACTCAAATTCAAAATTGGCTTTGCACAAAGGAGTGTGATCTTGATATTCACAACACTCCCATAATTCATCATGGTGAAGGATGCAACACTTCTCTATCATTATGGATTTCAACAATGGTAATCAAAAGGTTGTATTTATTGCCCAGGATATTTGTGGTAGTGAAATAAGAGAAACTTATGTTTAATTATGGACCTTGTAAATTTCCAACTCTTGTTTATTTTGATGAGAGTTACTAGGATAACTCACTTTAGAATTAAAGACAAAATTATATCTTGGTTCAAGTTTTGTAACCTATGATAATATTAGAGTAGTGTAGTGGAAGTTTAATTGTGAAATAAATCTTCATAAGAAAAAAAATTCCCAAGAAATTTAGAAGTTGCAAAGACCAAGACATTAAAATAGTTAGGTATGACTCAATAAGTATTGCAAATCAAGAAGGGAAGTCAAGTGAAACTATTGAAGACGATAAATACAAAGTTATTCAGCAAGACTTAACAACAAATAGCAAGGTAAAGAAATACACTACAAGATTCATTGTATTTCCAAGATTGATTTGGGATTCTAGTAACTTTAGAAATATTCAATCAAGAATGATAAAAATTAAACAAGAGGGGTTGAATGAAGAATTCATGAATGAAACAATCTATTCTTGCAACATATTAGAAAATTGTCATCCATCAACAATTTCATTGAGTTGGCTATAGTCTTGGTTAGCACCCTTGGTTATGATCATAAGTACACAAAATTATGATGGATAGGAAAAGGCTCACACAGACTATCCCATTACTAAAATTCACCAAATGACGAGCCTTGTGAAGCGTGGTGGCATGTACTATCCCTACTAAATGAAAACCCAATATGTTGGCTAAACCCTGACAAATGATCCTCTGTTGTCCTGAAAGGAATGTACTCAAACTAGATGGTGGGGTTAAATGTTGGCTAAACCTTGGTATACATTCCTTTTTCATGTTGGCGAATGTGTACATGAAATAGATGGTGGAGCCAAATTTTGGCTAAATCGTGACGAATGTTCCTCCATCATGCTAACAAGCGTGTAATTGAAATAGATGGTGGAGACAATAGCCATGTGTCCATGAGGATGCTAGCCTAGTTGGCACTTTGGTGGGATAAGAACCCCACTCTCAACACTGGTGGGTGTCATTCACCATCAGTCTAGGCTTTTACTGTAGTGGTTGCCTTGCTTGATACTACCAAAAAGAATGTACTTTTATGTCATGCATCCCGTAAAGAATATTATAAGGATTTTTTGCATTAGTCATTTCCTATTGAGAGTCATCTTGAGGAAGGAAAATGAATCCTAGGAAGGGAAAGCTATCATGCCCCACCAAAATACCCAAGTTGTTGCATATTAAATCATTGACTAGGTGATATCATAAAAACCAATGCAAGGAGGCACCGACAATATTCATAAGGGAGCGCCAGTGAAAGAGTAATTAAAATTAAATTATATTTTCCAAGGGTAGCAATGGTGAACGGTGGTGACTCTTTCACCAATAAGGTATAAATGAGGGATCATTCCATGAGAAGAAGGGAGGAAGAAAATAATTAAGAATAAATATTATGTGACTCCTAATGTGAAAGATTGTGACTCCTAATGTGAAAGGTCATGACTCTTTCAAATATGAAAGGTTGTGACTCCCTCAATTTAAGATATAGAAGGGACAACATTTCCTTGTGGAGAAACCATAAATTGGGAATGAGTCAATTAATCAATTTGGAAATCAATTATTATTCTCAAAAGGTAACCATGAAGGGTGGTGACTCCTTAAGGAAATGGATATAAAGGGAAAATCAGTTCATTGACATTCAATAAAAAATCATCACTCATCTATCCATCAATAAATAAATCAATCAAAATATTAAAAAGATCAATCAAGCAAAAAACAATAAGTCTATCAATACATCAAGCAATCAATCTTGAATTTGAGGAAGTGTCTTACAAATGGGGAGGATTGAAACCCTTCCAATTTTATGAGAGATTAAGGATAAAAACCATTATTTATTTTATCAAGTTGGATGAAAACTCAAATCTTGATCAAGAAGGATGAAAACCCTCCAAGGTGGTCTAAGAGTTATAAGGACAAAAACCCTTGAATACTCTTGGCAAGTTAAGAATGAAAACCCTTGATATTGCCATTGCTGAGTTAGGGACGAAAACCATTGATATTGTCATTGCTAAGTTAGGGATGAAAACCTCTAATTTAGTAGATTTGAAAGCACTTCCAAAGAATTTAAAGATATGATTTATTTTCAACCTTATGTTATGAACTATTTATCTGAATATTAAAATAAACTCATAAATTTGACAAAGCATTATCATCATTGTTTGAAGGAGAATTATTACAAAAAATCAAGTTTAGTTCTATTATATGAATTATTCATAGAATTATAAATTTGAATATTATAATAAAATTTCATCATTTTTCATAAAGGCATATTTATAAATATAATGCAATTATCATTCTAATTTGGAATTATTGATTTAGGGGAGAAATTATAAATGTTATCGAAAGGGACATTACAAAAGGTATTAGAGCATTGATCTTGCTAGCCTGTAGGATAAAGATAAAATAGCAAATGCATTATAATCAAAGAGATTTGAAGGTCTATGAAAAGAAGAGGATATGGATCCTATTCAATAATTATTATACAAACTTGAGGCCCTAAAATGTTGATAAATACCAAAGGTTATCAAAATATTTCAAAGATGTTGTTCCCCTTGATGATTAGTTGGAGGTACTCGAGATCCATTATCCCAAGAAAAGAAATATATAAGAATACATAAGAAAAAGGGCTAAGGAAGAAATCAAGGAGAAAAATCCAAAAGAATTATTAATGACAACATAAGAGAAATCATAATTGGAGCCACAAGAAGTTGCTAAACCTAAGGAAGAAGAGGAGTTGATAATATGTGTTGAAGATGTATCCATAATTACAAATGATATCCAAATTTAAGGAAGAATTGCAATATTATGAAGAAAACTTCATGATGATACACACCAACTACATGGACGTTGACCAGGGGACATTTGAACTCCCTTGCTCAAAGATCAATGAGCTTGTTGACAGGTTAGTTTATAATCATGAGAAGGAGACTTTTGGTTCACACACATGATGAATCTAGGAGAGGCCAACATGGACACCATAGGACAATGGATACATTCACCAAGTTTTCACTTTATCACACTTGAGGAAAAAATGGAGATAGTTACCTTGAGGCATTTGAAGCTTGATGAAGAGGATCATTCCAATCATTCATACAAGTACAATTCAAAGCATGAAAAATATGGTAATAGTGTGGATTGATTTTCATTATATCATTTCAACATTTTTTTCATCATAAAAAGTACCCTAAGCATGGAGAAAAGGTGAAAGATATGACCTATATTAAAGGACACCTAGATCCTTTTACTTAAATTCAAAATTAGCTTTGCACAAATGAGTGGGATCTTAATATTTACAACACTCCCATAATTGATCATTATGAAGGATGCAACATTTTTTATCATTATGGATTTCAAAAATGGTAATCAAAAGTTTGTATTCATTGCCCACGATATTTGTGGTAGTGAAATAAGAGAAAATATATCTTTCATTATGGACCTTGAAAATTTCTAACTCTTGGTTATGTTGATGAGAGTTACTAGGATAACTCACTTTTGAATTAAAGGAAAAAATATATCTTGGTTCAAGTTTTGTAACTTGTGATAATATTTGAGTAGTGCAATGGAAGTTGAATTATTAAATAAATCTTCATAAGAAAAAAATATTTCAAGAAAGTTAGAAGTTGCAAAGACCAAGCTATTAACAAAATTAGGTGTGACTCAAGAATTTTTGCAAAGTAAAAAGGAAATTCAAGTGAAACTATTGAAGATGATAAAGGAAAAGTTGTTCAGTGAGACCTAACAACAAATAGAAAGTTAAAGAAATACACTACAAGATTCATTGTATTTTCAAGATTGATTTGGGATTCTAGTAACTTTAGAAAGATTCAATCAAGAATAACCAAAATTAAACAAGAGGGGTTGAATGAAGAATTCGTGAATGAAACAACTTAATATTGCAACATATTAGAAAATTGTCATCCATCAATAATTTCATTGAGTTGGGTGTAGTCTTGGTTAGCACCCTCCCATTACTAAACTTCTCCAAATGATGAGCCCTATGAAGCATGGTGGGCATGTAATGTCCCTGCTAGATAAAAAATTAGTATGTTGGTTAAACCTTGATGGATGATCCTTTGTCATCCTAGTGGGCATGTACTTAAACTAGAAGGTGGGGCCAAATGTTGGCTAAACCTCAACAAACATTCCTTTGTTGTGTTGGTGGGTGTGTACATGAACCAAATGGTGGATTCAAATCTTGGCTAAACCTTGGCAGACATTCCTCCATCATGCTAGCGAGCGTGCACTTAAACTAGATGGTGGTGCCAATAGCCACATGTCCATAAGGGGGATAACTGGGTTGGCACTTTTGTGGGATGAGAAACCCACTCTCAACACTGATGGGTGTCATTTACCATTAGTCTGGGATTTCAATAGTGGTTGCCTTGCTTGATATGACCAAAAAGAATTTACTTTTATGCCATGCATCCCGTAAAGAATATTACAAGGAGTTCTTGCATGAGTCATTTCCAATTGAGAGTCATCTTGAACATGATTATCCCAAATTAGAATTGATTAATTATGCAGGAGAATCTGTGGTTTAAGACAATCTTGCATAAACTAAAAAGAATTAAATTTGTATGTGACGTGCCTTGGAATAATGTTTTATGTCATATTTTGATTTTCTTATCCAAAAATTAGAGTTTAAATAATTGGACTGATTTTTGTAATATGGTGTAATTGGATTTTGTGCTAGAAAATGCAATTTTAAGCTTGAATTTGAAAAAAAGCAAGTGGAGGCATGGGATTTTCTTAGGGATTTGAAATAGTTTTTAAGGAATTTGGTGCAGGGGCACCCTTGGTTTCAAGTGCACCTTGGATCATATGATGGATTTTTGGTTTTTGTTGTGTTGATGTTAATTTCATGTCAATAAGGTATTTTTAGGCCATTGTAAGTCATTTGGAGTCAAGTTTGGGTCCTTAGTTGCAAGGTAGGGAAAAAATGCAAAAGTTGTCATTGTTGCTCAAAAGTTGTCAAGCAACATTTGCAAAAAGTGGAAAAATAATGATTTGTTAACAAAATAATCAAAAGGTGGTTGTGAATAGTTGGTTTGGATGGTAAATGTATAAAAACACCCTCAAAACTTGAATGGGGGGTTGAAGACATTGTCGTTGAAGTTTTGGTGAATGAAAACATTGATTTTCTGTGCATTTCTAATGTTCAAGCCTATTCTGTCATGTGGTACGGACTGTACGGTCCATATTTTGATCTGAAATAAATTGGATTTTTTTCCATGTGAATATACTTCATTTGGATTTTTGTGGCATCAATTTTTATCAAGTATTTTGAAATTTATAGCATTTTCTTTAAAAACTGCCAAAAACCCTATCTAGGGTAACTAGTGAGTAGGAAAAAATGGTGTAACTTGACCTTCCACCATTGGGTAATCGCCAAAATTGGTGGGAAGGTCTGTAATTATGTTTTCTATCATGTCACAAATTTGTAGGGGCACAAGTGGAGGTTTGCATGTGTCATGATTCACCAAAAAATTCTGATATTTGCATGTATCAGACTGTGTAGCAGCAAGGCAAGGAAGAGTTGATAAGCCAAGGTTTGATTTTTGTTTATTTGTCATTGGAAGTAGTAGAGGGATGTGGAGAGAGGTCTTGTAGACCTGGAATATAAGGTTTGAACATTTATTTTGAAGGATTGACTCAATTATGATTGATTGTTCTAGAGGATTGAATTTTCCATAGGTATGGTGTTACTGTCCAAGAAATATAGAGTTTTGTGTGAGTCTTGAGATTGAATACTTATGGAACCACCCTTAGAATTTTGGGAAGAGGCCTCCAAGTCAGCGGTTGAGGGTTTGAAGCAGTCTTTATTGATTTGGCTTTAGGCTATTAATGTTGCCTTTCCTAGTTTGAAACAACAAAAGTCTTGTAAGCCCCATGAATTGTTACATTGTTGAGTCTCCACAAAGAATTTGTTATGATCATTCAAGCCCCAATACAAGTCTACCATGAAGTCTACACTATTCCAAGGTGTGTTGGTTCAAGCCTCAAGAGTTCAATGCTTAGGGTCTAGAGTGGAGCACTTAGGTACATCAAATGAAGTTGGTGTTAGAACCTTGTCATTTTGAGTTGTTTTCCTAAACAAGGTCCTTCCTCTACATCATAATTTAATAACTCCTCATCAATGCTAGAAAAATGGGATTCCCATGATGTGCATGTTGAGAATTTTTTGAATTTGGAATCCATTTATGAGGAGTGGTAAAACAATGTGTCGGCTATTAAAGACCAATTTTCTTGGAATTGTTTTGATCATGCATTGGTGAGTTAAATATTTCATTCTTTGAATTTTAATTTCTTTTTCCAGGTTGGGGGCATGGAGGAGGAGTTACGAATTTGTGGAGAAAGTGGTTGCTAGTAGGAGTTGCCACTATCTTGTTTTTTATTTTCATTTCCAAATTGTAGTGGTGGTGAAGTTTGGGTGTAGCTTTTTCTAGAGGAGGTGTGGAGACATGGTAGTTTTTGGTTGAAGGTGAAATTTTACAACAAATAAGTTTGAAAGATTACAAGAACACTTTTGTTTATTGATTTTTCAAGTGAAGGTTGCAAGTAAGAGAAGAATGGAAGTGGAGTAAGATATGGGATTGAAGAAATCTTTCCAATAAATGATTTTTGTAGCTTGTATCAAATTTTTGAATTTGATTTTTGATGTATTTCTTGAATCTAGAAGGCTGCACATATTGTAAATTCATTTTGGACATAAATCCATGAGTTGCAGGAGACCATATGCAATATAAGCAATCTTTCTTGTTTCTGATTTTTTTGTTTTGTATGATTCATTTCTTGGAATTGTTTCTTGTGTTGGAAATGTGTTGGGATTTGTAGGAACCCTCTTACATTACTTGAGGACAAGCAATCTTAGGAAGGGAAATTTTTCATGCCCCACCAAAATTCCCATATTGTTACATATTAAATCATTGACTAGACGATATCATAAAAACTAATGCAAGGAGGCACCAAAAATATTCATAAGGGAGTGTCAGTGAAAGAGTTTAATTAAAATTAAACTATATTTTCCAAGGGTGGCAATGGTGAAAGGTGGTGACTCTTTCAACAATAAGGTATAAAGGAGGGATAATTCCATAAGAAGAAGGGAGGAAGAAAACAATTAAGAATAAATATTATGTGACTCCTAATGTGAAATGTTGTGACTCTTTCAATTATGAAAGGTTGTGACTCCCTCAATGATAAGATATAAAGGGGAGATCACTTCCTTGTGGAGAAACCATCAATTAAGAATGAATTAATCGATCAATTTGGAAATAAATTATTATTCTCAAAAGGAAATAATGAAGGGTGGTGACTCATTTATTGTGAAGGGGGGTGAATCCTTTGAGAAGTGGATATAAAGAGAAAATCAATTCATTGACATTCAATCAACAATCATAATTCATCTATCCATCAAGAAATCAATCAATCAAAATATCAAAAAGATCAATCAAGCAAACAAAAATAAGTCTATTAATACATCAAGCAATTAATTTTGAATTTGAGGAAGTGTCTTGCAAATAGGGAGGATGAAAACCCTTCCAAGTTCAGGAGACATTAAGGACAAAACCTAAATCTTGGTCAAGGAGGAAAAAAACCCTCCAAGTTGGGCTAAGAGTTTTAAGGAAGAAAACCTTTGAACACTCTTGACAAGTTAACAAAAACCCTTGATATTGTCACTCCTAAGTTAGGCACAAAAACCTCTAATTCAATAGATTTGAAAGCACTTCCAAAATTTCAAGATATGTTTTGTTTTCTAACTTGTGTTATGAATTATTAATCTAAATACTATAATAAGTTCATAATATTTGACAAATCCATTATCATCACAGTTTAAAGGAGAATTATTGCAAAAAGCCGAGATAAGTTCTATTTTTTTTAATTATTCATAGAATTATAAAGTTGAATAGTATAATAAAATTTTCATTTTTTATAAAGTTAATACAATGCAATTAGCACTCTAAGTTAGAATTATTGTTTTAGGGAAAAACATAAAAATGTTCTAAAAAGGGGCATTACAAAATCAATCTCATAACTAAGCTAAGGTACTCTCAGTGTGACTAATAATTGCATTATAAATGGTGTATTATGTTTTTTTGTGAATTATGCCCTTTAGAAAAAATTGTTACAATGATTACATGTATCAATATCTATATAACATTCTAACTTCTTGAAGATGTATGAAAGAGAAAATGAAACTTTTAGTCTAACATATGTTGGCAACATGAGCATGATGATGTATGTGTTTTCATTAATGTCAACCCATTGTAGAAGCGATGGTGTATAATTATGTATATAGTTTGGAGAAGACTAAATGCTTTTGGGAAATTGGCTAAGTCCTAGACTAAGATAGTGATGTAACACAAGAACAGTTTTGTGGTCCGCATTGCTCCACATTGCATTATCTTGTCATGCAGTTTTGAGGTAATAATGGTACATATTAAAGGAGTCAATATACAATTTTTTAGGGTTTTATGTCTTCCACAATAGAAGATATTAAGGATAGAGTATCAGACTAAGTAGAGACAAAATAATAGTTGAAAATTTCATTTTGGAATGCTCCATATTCCACTGCAGATGATCATTATGTTTTGCGGATTTCAAGAAGTGCTTGAGGATGTCATATGAGTGTGTGGTGGTCCGCATGTAAAGTTTTGGGATGAACAGTTGGTTCATTTAGTTGTTGCTTCACTAGTTTTTTTGTGCAGTGCTAACCTAAGGGTTTTGGGGTTGTACGAGACTAAATTGTGTATGGAGTGGATTCATAGGAGTATCCATAGGTCATGTTGACCTATCTTGGTGAAGAAAATGTTTTGATTACTTTCACAAGGCATGCATTATGGAGTTTTGAGCCAACAGGTTATGGGGTCACATTTCATATAATTAGGCTGACCTAATTGATGGTATGTTTGTGGAATATATACATATATAGAAGGATAATTCATCGTTGGAATGATGATGTAGACTAGTGAAGTGAAAAATGTGATAGTGGCGATCTTGTGATAGTGGAGAATGAAGTGTGCAAAGTCAGTTTTCTAAGTCAAACATGGAACTATATCTTCATCATATAGCAAGTGCATTGTAAGTAGTTCAAATTTTGGCAGTGAGCATCATTTTATATATCTTTTATAATTCTAGAAGAAGTGACCTTCCTTGGGTAGTGATCCCTCATATTTTTTTGAACATTGATTCCTCCAAGCAGTGAGCCCTTTAGGAAGTGAGGCTCATGTAATCTATTATAAACCGTTATGATATATTGTGAGATAATCCCCACCATGGTTTTTCCGTTTCAAGGGTTTTCCATGTAAATTTGGTGTTCTTGTGTTGACTATTGTGGTGCATGCTTAATTTATTTGTTTCTTTCCATTTCTATAGGTTTAATGAGATGCTTTGTAATGCACTTTTAAGTTAATGAATTTTAGGGAATACTGACTCACCCCCCCTCAATATTCTAGGTGTTCAACAATTGGTATTAAAGCTTGGTTCCTTCAATTTTCTTAACATATGAGGTAGATCTTAGAGGTTGAACACATGGCAACTAGGAAGCATCCTATCCCTTCAGAATAAATTATAATGGAAGGTTTTTGATATTGCTATCAGGGTTCAACCTTGTAGTTTTAATAGTCGTACTCATTGACCCACATTTCATGAGTAGTGGTTCACAAGAACCCATCTCTCATGATAATGAATGGTCCACTTAGCACTCATTACATCTAGGTGATGCTCACCAGGGTGAAGCATTGGTCCTTCCCAAGAGGTCACCCATCCTAGTACTACTCTAGCTCAAGTGTGCTTAACCACAAAGTTTTCCCCAATCTTAAGCACACTTAGCTTGCAACCCCATTTGTAAAACCTTCAAAAAGTGTTGTGCCTTGTGAATCATTCATTATAGAGCCCCTTTAGCTCATCAATTAATAAGTAGGAGGTATTTTCCACAACATGTCAAATTATGATATTGCTATCAAGATTCAACCATGTAGTTGATATGGAAGGAGAACTCATTTTCTCTTGATGACTTGGATAAAGTAGAATGTGAGAATAGATATATGAAAGAAACTCTTAAGGAAGCAGATGATTGTATCAAGAAGTTGAGGAATCAAGTCAAGAAAGTTAAATATCAACTCAAGGAAACAAATGAACAACTTAAACAATCAAATGAGACAATCACTAGTTTGAAAGTGTGGGTTAAAGAAGGAAAAAGAGTTAAATACTACTTGAATGCCAAGTTGAAAGACAATTCTAGAGGATGCTCAAAACTTGAAGAAGAAATTGCATCTCTAATAAAAGATCTGGAGAAAGAAAAGAGTCAAGAGGAAAAATTCAAGAAGAGCTTCACCTTGCTTGATGATATGCTTGCTAGTCAAAAAGCTTCTAATGAAAAAGAAGGATTAGGGTTTGAAAAAGGAGAAATATCAAAGGAAAATCAATCTCCAAACAATGTTAAAAAAGACAATAATGAACAAAGGAAAATTGGAGATAAGAAGAGCAATATTAGACATATTCAAAACCAGAAGAAAGATTTCAAGAGACCTCCTATTAGACAACCAGCTACACAAAGATACCAATCTTTCAAAGGTCATTTTTATTCGTGAAATAAATTTGTACATAGAACTATAGAATGTAAAAGTAGGATGAATCGTAATTTTCAATTATTTTTTGGTCAATGCTATGCATGCAATAGATTTGGTCATAAAGCTAGTGAATGTAGAAGACAGGTGATGAATGGTTACAATAATGGTATGATGTACCAATCATTCCATGGTTACTATTACTCATGCAATGGGTTTGGACATAAGGCCTCAAGATGAAAATCTAAAATGGTAAGAAGTAAATTTGTTTTGCAACAAGGTGTCATATGCTATAAGTGCAATAAAATAGGTCAACCAAGTTTTGTAGAGGAAAGAATGTGAAACCCTTTGATCCACAAAAGAAGATTGATCCGGTTGAGATAAAGAAGGGGATGAACAATATATGGAGGAAAAAGGAAGCGAATGACGTGAAGAATGAATCTATTCCATATTTTGGTGCAGATGTTTCCTTTGGAAACTAGATAGAAAGCATTAGCTTTGGGGGAGTTTTAACATAAATCTTTTCAGACCCCTACCAAAGATCAAATACTAATGTTTTCAGCATGTTGATACATGTATAGGTTAGTTTTCTTGATCCATTGGTGAAATATCCAATGGGAAATATCTTGGTTTAGAGATTTGTGGAGTATTTGGAAGTGTCTACGATGACATAGTGAAGGCTTGACAATATATTGACCTAACTTTTTCTATTGCATTTAATGCATATTTTAGGTCACAAGAAAAGTGTTTATATTTCATTATGCATATTCTAAAGGTATTTGTGTTCAATCAATTAAAAGAGGAGAGAAGAGAAAACAAGATTTGAAGTAATTTTGAAAGTGTTGAACGAAACCCTACTAGAAAAATTTCATAAGGTATTTACAATCTCTTGCAAACCCTAGCTCAGATAAGTTCATAATGTCTATTCCTCACGTTATTGATGTGCTTGAGAGGCTGAGGCCTAAGTTTAAGAAGCATTTGTACAAATAAATGGCAATGAATAAAGAAGGGGTGTTCTGTAGAGTTCCTTCAAATGTGTTGAACACAGAAGATGTGTAAATTTACATTAATTCAAAGATGGATGGATATGATCACTTGAAATTGGTAGAGTTTAGGGAAAATGTGCTAATTGGAGATGATTTAAAGTTAAAACCAGAGTATACTAGCTTGATGGAGAAAAAGTTGGATGTGTGGACAAAATTTCCTAATTTCTACTATGAAGATGAGTGGGTGAAGTATGTTTTGAGTAGAATACATGATAAATTCATGTGGTTTGACATGCTGCATATGATAACCAAAGAATCAATTAGGGTTATTGGTTTGAGCTCCACAAGACTTATCATGGTATTGAAGGCGGTATAGAATGAAGTGTTGATGAATCTTATTGGAGCCAAGTTTGATAAGCATGCCCTAACAATGGATGACATAGAAGATCCAACAATAAAATATGCTACAATGATGATTACTTACAAGATATTCTACACAAACAGAGAGGGTTTTTTCACTACCACTGTGATTACATGGAATATCATATGGTGAAAGAAGGCAAATAATTTGATCTATGTAAGCTCCTGTAATTACAGTTGATGGAAAATTTGTAGAAGACAAAGGAGTCAAAGTACTCTTTTTGGTATGGCACTCTTATTATTTGCTTAATGTTTTACTTTCTCAATGAGTTGCCCAGTGTAAAGAATGTAGTATGACAAAACAATATCCTTGTAGCTATTCAAATTAGAGATTATTTGAGGAGATTTCCAGGTAAAGAGTCTTGTGATTCAATGTTGTGGGGATTTTTCAAACCTTTTCAAAGATTGGATGAAAAAGAGAGAAATAATTCCAAATTAAGGTGTGAGTAAATATAAGAATGAATTAACATTTATGATTAGTAGAGATTATTGCTACATGGAAGCAGTTGAACCCAGAACTATATGGGTTCCAAAGTTTCCTTATGAGGTAGTTGAGTCTGAATGCATTGGGCTTGTAGAGATTAGATTGAGCAAACCTAGAGATACAACAGTTGAAAGGCTTGGTACTTTTGAAGAGAAATCAAGTAAAGAGAACCTGGAAAAGAAAAAAGAAAGATATTGAAGAAAAGGTTGAAAGTATGAAAGTTGAGTTGGAAAGGGATTTTGGTTCCCCTATGGACCCTATAGAGAAATCTAAAGGCACACCTAATCCTCTACAGACTACATAGAGATCAAGAAGGTCAAGAAGGACCTCAACCTCTACACCTATTGTTTCAAAGTCCCCCAAAACAAAACCAATAGGCAGTTCTAAGAAGATAGACACATCTAACACCCTATGCAACAAAAGGGTTCAAAGAGAAAAATAAAAGAAAAAGAAAAAAAGAGGTAGGTATATCAAATCAGAAGAAGAAGAGGAAGAGGAAGAACATCAATTGGTCCACAAAAGGAAATCAAAAGTCTCTCAGGAAGAGACCGATACAGAAAAGGGAAAGGAGAAAGAGGAGAACCCTCTGATCCGCGAGCATAGTCCCATGAAGCTTGATGCACTATTCAATGCTATAGTAGAGTTTGGAATCCTAAAGGATACAACTAAAATGTATCCAAATTCCAATGATGTAGATAAGGCAACAATTGAAGAGGCCATTTTCAAATACATGGTGACAATAAAATGTTGACCTAGGTGAGACAAAGGATTAGTTGTTGGATGATCTAAAAGGTGTATTGAGTGCAAGAAAACAAGAGGCTATTGCAAAAGATGCAAAGATGAAAAGTTTTTCCTTGGAGAAGATTGGTTCCTCATTATCTCATGAGGAAATAGTTAAGTTGTATCTTATGGGTAAAGACAAGGATGATAGTGAAGCTAAGGAAAGAAACATTGCAAATAGTTGAAAATATTCTTAAAAAATTGGGAGCCTCTCTAGGTGATGAAGAACAAATATAGCAAGACACATCCCTCTTGAAAAGAAATGAGCCATTAAATGAGCAACATAAGCATGAGTAAGAAGAAATGTTGACAGATAATACCTCTTTGGATGTAGAGATAACTACTAAGCAGAGCAAAGAAGATGAGTGAGGAGTCCCGAAGAATACTGAAGCTCAAAAGGAACAAACTTTGTATCCTTTGAAAGTTGAGAAGACTACAAAAAAGAGTTCAGATATTATAGAGAAAGATAAGAATTATACACATGCAAAATAAAACACAAAAATAAGATGTGAATCCTTTGAACCCTCTGGTGATTCATTCAAAGATCTTTTGGAGATGCAATTACAGTTCCAACTAGTGGTGTCTGTACAACTATTACAAATTCCTATGCAACAAGGTCAAGTGGATATGTATAGGATCTCTCCTCTCCATAAGTTGTAGCTTGGTGATGTTTCCCATTCCTATGCAAGAAAGGGGATACTTAAAACTCACCAAAAGAGCATAAAGTTAGTTGATGAAGCTATCAAGGTGTTGCAAGAAGGCCTTCTCAGAGTATCCATTGACACTTCTTTACCAAGTGTATAACAAATGAATTATTGCTAGATTCTTTAAGGAGTACTCTATTGGTTTGGAAGAGAAGATTAAAAGGGAGTTAGCAAAGAAGTTGGATGATAAGAGGCTAGCTGATGCCTCAGATAAGTGTGGTTGCAAGGCAACTTGAAGGATGTTCAAAAGAGTTTGGAGGAAGCTAAACTATTGTTTCAACTTTGTTTTTTCTAGTATCTAAAAAAAAGTATAAAGGATTAGATGGATTCAATTGAGTCTCAAATTGCTCATGCCTCAAGTGTGTATGATCCAGTGACTGATGAGGATGGAGCAACTAGAGTGATCATTGAAAATTTGCACAGTTAATTATTTTTACTATAGGAACAAAAAAAGAAAATCATAATGCAGTAAAGTAAGCTCTGAGATATGGTAAGTGTAAGGCTTACATCTTTAACTAAATTCTTGACATATGTGGAAAAAGTTGTGCAAAATACAATAGTGCCTAGTGCTCCGGAAGAAGAGGAAATCTATGTATTGTTTGAAAGATGGAACTACATGCTTGCTTTCACCAAGAAGGATTGGGAGGTTTCCAAGAGGGATTCAGATGCACATCTTGAAAAATTAAAGGCATCATATCAAGGTATATTACCCTCATCCAGTTAAGGTGTATATTTCTTTTTGAATTGTATATAAAAAATTTTATCTAAATGAACATATGCGGAGATAGTAGATGGTGTTACAGTATATTTTTGTGTTTTTGGTGATGGATAACATAGATAGGGGGAGTTATTCTCATGTAAATATATTAGTAAGGGGGTGTAATGCAGATGTACTACCCTTTCCCCTTGATGTCAAAGGGGGAGTGAAGCAGAGAAGTGTGTTGCCATCAATGACAAAGGGGAGATTGTTGGAAACATGAGCATGATGATGTATGGTGTTGTCATTGATGTCAACCCATTTTAGAAAAGATGTTGTATTAGCATGTATATAGTCTGGAGAAGACCAAGTGTTTTTGAGAAATTGGCTAAGTCCCAGACCGAGATAATAATGTAACAGAGGAACAATTTTGTGGTACATATTGCTTTGCATTGCATTGTCTTGCCATGTAGTTTTGAGGTAATGATGGTACATATTGAAGGATTCAATATCCAAATTTTAGGGTTTTATGTCTTTTGTAATAAAATATATTAACGACAAAGTATCAAACTAAGTAGAGACAAAATGACAGTTGCATAGTTCTCATGTTGGAATGCTCCGTATTTCATCACAGATGATCATTATGTTTTGTGGATTTCAGGAAGTTCGTGAAGATGTTTGATGAGTGTGTACTTTGAGTTTCAAGTGGTTTAGTGGTCCACATGTCAAGTTTTTGGATGAATAGTTGGTTCATTCAATTGTTTCTTCTCCAGTTTTGTTGTGTGGTGTCAAACTTAGGGTTTTGGGGTTATGTAGGACTAAATTGTGTATGGAGAAAATTCATAGGAGTATCTATAGGTCATGTCAACCTATCTTGGTGAAGAACATACTTTAGTTACTTCTGCAAGGCATGTATGATGGATTTTTGAGTTGACAGGTTATGGGGTCACATGTTTCATCTAATTAGTCCAACCTAATTGACGGTATGCTTGTTGATAAGTAGGAGGTATTTTTCCACAGCATGTCAAATTATGATATTGCTATCAGGATTCAACCATGTAGTTTCGAGTCAAACTCATTGACCCATGTTTCATGAGTAGTGGTTCAACAAGAACCCATCTCTCATGATATCGAATGGTCCACTTAGCACTCATTGCATCTGGTGATGCTCACAAAGGTGAAGCAACGGTCGGGTCAGGGAGGTCACCCATCCGATCTTGCTCGGCTCAAGCGCACTTAACTGGGGAGTTTCTCAAGGTTGGCCGCTTGAGTTACCCATTGCAAAACCTTGACAAGTGTTGTGCCTTATGAACCATTCATAATAGAGGCCCCTTTTAGCTCATCAATTGATAAGTAGGAGGTATTTTTCCACAACATGCAAAAGGTGTGATATTGCTATCGAGTTCAACCATGTAGTTTCGAGTCAAACTCATTGACCCATGTTTCATGAGTAGTGGTTCAACAAGAACCCATCTCTCATGATATCGAATGGTCCACTTAGCACTCATTGCATCTAGGTGATGCTCACAGAGGTGAAGCACTGGTATGCTTGTTTGCAAAATATATACATATATATAGAAGGATAATTCATTTTTGGAATGATGATGCAGAGTAGTGAAGTGTGAAATGTGATAGTGGTGATCTTGTGATAGTGGAGAATGAAGTGTGTAAAGTCAATTTTCTGAGTTGAACATGGAACTGTATCTTCAACATATAGTAGATGCATTGTAAGAAGTTCAAATTCTGGTATTTTGAGCCATCCTTTTGCATATCTTTTATAATTCTAGAAGAAGTGATATTCCTTGGGAAATGAGACCTCTTATTTTTCTAGATAGTGAGTCCTCTGGGTAGTGAGCCCTTTAGGAAGTGAGCCTCATGTAATCTATTGTAACTAGTTATGATATATTGTGAGCTAATCATCATTGTGGTTTTTCCCTTTCAAGGGTTTTCCACGTAAATTTGGTGTTATTTTGTTGATTTTTGTGGTGCATGCTTTAATTTTTTCTTTTCATTTCTACAAGTTTAATGATATGCTTTGTAATGCACTTTTAAGCTAATGAACTTCAGGAAATACTAATTCACCCCCCCTCTCAGTATTTTGGGTGTTCAAAAGCATAAAGCATGATATCAATTTTTTTTTTAAGATTATGATATGTATCAATGCCACAAAAAAGAAGTTATGAAGATTCCAAGCACTCTCTAGTTGTTACCAATTCCAAGTACTCTGATAAATATCTCCATGGATTTTATTAAGGGGTTGCCTAAGAAAATCAACAAATAGGTTATTTTGTTTGTAGTTTATAGTCTTCCAAAGTATGTTATTTTTTTAATTAATTCATCCTTATAAAGCCTCTATGACTACACAAGCCTCCATCAAATATATACTTTTCCTCCATAATATGCCCACTGTCAATGTTTGTGACTATGATCCCACCTTCACTAGTAACTTCTAATAAAACTTGATTAAACTGCAAGGAATAAAACTAAAAATGAGTTTGGATCAACACTAGCAAATTGATGGTCAAATTAAAATTTCCAATACATTCTTAGAGACCTAATTATATTACTCTATTTTGGAGTGATAGATTCACCAAGCTAAGCAACTACCTCCAGCTATAACTAAGATGACACCATATGAAGTCAATTATGACCAACTGCCACCATCTCTCACATCTTACCTTGCAAGCAATCCTAAGGTGCATGTTACTTCAACTCAACCATGAGGAAAATCTATAAACTCTCAAGGAAATTTTGATCCCAACTCAAAACCATATGAAGCTACAAATATATCAACATTGTTCGAAGTGCACATTCACCTAAGGGTACATCATATTCTATGCCTACAACCATACAAGAAAATATTCTCGAAGAATCAAAAGTTAGCACCAAAATTATACATGAATCATTGATAAGTAGGAAGTATTTTCCACCGTGTGTCAGATTGTGATATTGCTATCAAGATTCAACCATGTAGTTTTACGAGTCAAACTCATTGACCCATGTTTCACGAGTAGTGGTTCACAAGGACCCATATCTCTTGATAATGAATGGTCCACTTAGCACTCATTGCATCTAAGTGATGCTCATAGAGGTGAAGCATTGGGCCTTTTGGGAGGTCACCCATCCTAGTACTACTCTAGCACAAGTGTGCTTAACCATGAAACATGGTTCAATGAGTTTGACTTGTAAAACTACATAGTTGAATCCTCATAGCAATATCACAATTTGACACATTGTTGTCATTATAGAGCCCCTTTAGCTCATCTATTATCCATAGTTTTTCAAATTGTGATATTGCTATTAGGATTCAACCATGTAGTTTTATGAGTCAAACCCATCGAACCATGTTTCATGAATAGTGGTTCACCTGTGTACTCTTACAAGTCAAATTCATTGACCCGTGTTTCATGGTTAAGCACACTTGAACTGGAGTAGCACTGGGATGGGTGACCTCCCAAGAAGGCCCAGTGCTTCACCTCTGTGAGCATCGCCTAGATGCAATGAGTGCTAAGTGGACCATTCATTATCAAGAGAGATGGGTTCTTGTGTGTTGAGATTATGGATGCACATGGTCCCTGAAGCTCCAGTCTTCAATGGAGGACCTTTGCCAAGAAAGATAATCAACCACAAAGAAAGTGTTGCAACTAGGCATGCACAATGAAGGTTCTATAGTGATCTAAATTATGAAATTGGATTACAAATGTACAATATGCCTTGAATATATAGGAAAAAGAGAAAACCTAAGATGCATGAGATGTTTCCATGTGTCTTGATCTAACAACATGTGACAACATGTGAACCCTATCTAGAAAATTATTAAATGTTAATATAAGTTCTAGAAGGACAACTCATCTTCTAGAAGGAATATTATCCCTACAAACAAGGAAGGGGACATTACCCCATTATTAAATGATTTATTAAAAATGCAACCTAAGACTAAATGATATATGACCTAAGTTAACTTATGCTAGTGTAATAATTAATTAATAACACTAACACTCCCCCATAAGTTCAACTTAGGGAGGAAAATGCAATGATTATGCATAGATGATGATGATGGGTCCCGACTATGAGGCCATGTTAGGTGCCCATGTACATGAAGATGCAGAAAATCTCCCACAACCGGAGAAAGGGGGAAAACCTAGTGGGAACAAAACCCCTCTCCAAAAAGGAGATGAAAAAGAAAAAATGTGAGATAGGATGGGAAGGATGGGAAGGATGGATGACTCCTAAATACTCCCCAAGGACACCATCTGTCACAAGGATACAATACAATAGCCCCCCCATAGGGAGGAAAGAGAGAGACTATATAGGCCCCCCATAAGATGTGATCACCTGCAAAAATGGTAAGTGTCTGAAGACAAAACATGATCCAATGTCGACAAACAACTTGTCTCCCTTTCGGAAGAAACAAAACCAAGTGCAAGTGTAGAGATGCTTCCCATTTTGGGTAGGAATTGAAGGAAGGAAGGATGAAGGTGGATGATGATGTCTTTGAACTCTGCTCAAATGTCTCCTTGCCTGATGAGGAAGATGGCAAAAGCAATGAAGAAGGTGACAAATTAGGATGATGCAGAAAATGATGTTGAACAATATCCAAAGACTGAGTGATGGATATGATGGATGTGATGGAGACTTGATAGCCCCCCTGAATGAAGTGTCCTCAAAACCACTGAAAGAATTCTGAAGCAACAAATGTGTCCAAACCACATGTCTCCCACTAGGAAGAAGCAAAGCCAATGGTAGATGTTGAAGAAACCTCAAATCCTGAATGGAATGATAGGGAAGAAGTGTCATACAAGAAATATCAGAAGAGAAACCAAGTGCCTCCAAGATAGTCTCAAGATCCACAATTAAGGTTGAGACAAAAGGATGAGGAGACTCAAGAAAACTCTCCAAGGCATCATTTGAATAGAGGAGTGATATCCCCTCAAGAATGTCCTCCAAACCTGTAGAAGTAGCCAAGTCAATGATACCTGAAACAACGCCATCTTGTGATGTCAAGTCTGGAAAACAGAAGGTGTCCTGATGAATAATGATAGTGGAATCCTCAATCAATTAATCTGTACAAGGAATCACTGAATGTGAAGGGATACCAATAGTCTCTAATAGAGAAGAAGCATCTGAAGGAACCTTGTCAACCTCTTCGAAAGATTCAAAGTAATCAAACTCCTGCACAACAAAATAATTCTCGGGTATCTGATCTGAAGAATGACATTCTGAATCATGACCATTGGGGAATGGTGGAGTATCTGATCCTCCATATAGCTCCCAAAGCTTATCCCAAAGGATATAAGGACAATCACAATGATCAATAGCATTCAAAACATCACAATCAACTTGCATCTCAATGATCTCCAAAACAGTGTATCTGCTGCAACTCCAAGCAAATTCAAGAATACCTTCACTTGGATGAGGAACTATACCATATAAATGTGGCAATAGATCAAGTGATTGGAGATGGTGGCTGATCCCATCTCGCCATTATTGATAGTTTCCCTTGTGCAACATAACCAAAGAAGTAGTATATGCAAGCTCCATAATGAACTTTCTCCAAAATACAAAGAAAAATGACCTTCAACAACAAATAGAAGCTTCCAAAGGATGATGTGCAACTAAAGTGATGCTACTAGGATTAAAAAAAAAATTTGCAAGCTTCAGGATGTCCAGGTTATTGAACAAATGCACTAAACTGAAAAAATCAATGCAAGAGTACCTAGAGCTAAAACTGATCAAGGGATCTAGACGGATGAAAAAAGCTCTTAATCACCTTCCTAATGCCACTGGAATCACTGAAATCCAATGAACGGTTGTGAAGATACGAGCCTCTGAGTCTAGATTAGGGTTTTGAATTCAGTTGACTGTAGAATTTTTTGCAAGAAAAATTTCATAGAATTGATTGCACCACTAGAAAGTAGATGAAATTCTCTTTTCGACGGTATCTCGTTGGTCGATTTTTGACTCTGTGGTGAAAAGTTATGATAAAACGAAAAAAAAGCCTAGATGAGGCATTCTATAGGATAAATAGGAGCAAAAGATTAGCCCCCAGGCGCTAGCACCTGGTCGCCAATATGACCTAGGTGGAAAAAGTGGAAAAAAAATGCCCCCAGATAGGGTGGCAGCATGGCTGAAAACCTCGGGCGGAGCTGTTGATATGTGGTGGTGCCGCTCGTAATAGAGAACCCCCTGGTTCCAATGAATATTACCATCGGCATAGAGAATAAGGGGCCAACAGTTGGAGGGGAGGTAGATGCCGGTGATAACTTTGGCAAGTCCAACGATTGACGAGCCGACAATTGTCAGTACTGGTGACAAACGATTGGCAGGAGCAGCGTTGGCAGAAGGATGTGCCGACAACAAATTCTGGCTGGAACGAAGCATAGGGGCCCAATCGGATGTGATGGTTGACAAGTGATAGTGCTCCCTACAATGAAATGAATGCACCGACCAAAAATATACGCTGCAGACTATAAATCGACCCCCAAAATAATATATTTTTTTAATATTGCTTGTAAAGTAATTAAAAAAAATATTGAAAGTCGATTAGATAAAACATATATCTGCATATATATTGATGCCAACCAGAATAAAAAAACCCAATGATTTTTAATAAGCAAACCCAAAATTGATGCTGAAAAAAAATATAGAGGATGCTGACTATTGAATAAAATTATAGTTGCTTCAAAAAAAATTTTTTTGCAAACTATAGAGAAAAAAGCCAAATATATATTTTTGCCAAAAAATATAGAGAAATTGCCTAATTTTTTTTTGAAAAAAAAAGTGTCTGCGATTAAAATTTTTTTGCCTCAAAGGACAACTGATGGGATGGATTTTTTTACTACAAATTTGTACGGATCGCACCAATTGATTTTGCAAACCCAAATACCTCTGATGGCTCCCGGGTTGATGTATCCGATTTTGATGATTGGACAGGAGATCCTTGGGTTTCGAGGCCTTTTGAAGACAATGGCGAGCTCAGATCTAACTCTATCTACTTCAGAAATCAGCTTGGTCCCTGGGTGGAATCAAGTAGCCTTCAATGGAAACCTTCAAGCCTGCAAGAATCTCGCACACCAACTTTCTTGATCAAGGGTTGACGTTTCACTGGACAAGATCTGATACCATGTTGAGATTATGGATGCACAGGGTCCCTGAAGCTCCAATCTTCAATGGAGGACCTTTGCTAGGAAAGATAATCAACCACAAAGAAAGTGTTGCAACTAGGCATGCACAATGGAGATTCTATATTGATCTACATTATGAAATTGGATTACAAATGTACAAGATGTCTTGAATATATAGGCAAAAGAGAAAACCTAAGATGCATGAGATGTTGCCATGTGTCTTGATCTAACAACATGTGACAACATGTGAACCCTATCTAGAAAATTATTAAATGTTGAGATAAGTTCTAGAAGGACAACTCATCTTCTAGAAGGAATCTTATCCCTACAAACAAGGAAGGGGACATTACCCCATTATTGAATTATTTATTAAAAATGCAACCTAGGACTAAATGATATATGACCTAAGTTAACTTATGCTAATGTAATAATTAATTAATTACACTAACATTGTGAACCACTACTCATGAAACATGGGTTAATGAGTTAGACAAGTAAAACTACATGGTTGAATCTTGATAGCTCAATATCATAATTTGATACAATGTGGAAAATACTTCCTACTTATTAATTGATGAGCTAAAGGGGCTCCATAATTAATGGTTCATAAGGTACAATACTTGCTAAAGGTTTTGCAAATGGGATCGCAAGCTAAGTGGGCTTAACCTTAGGGAAAACTCCATAGTTAAGTGTGCTTGAGCTTGAGTAGTACTAAGATGGGTGACCTCCCGGGAAGGCCCAATGCTTCACCTTTATGAGTATCACCTAGATGCAATGAGTGCTAAGTGGAACATTCATTATCAAGCTGAGAGATGGGTTCTTGTGAATTACTACTCATGAAATATGGGTCAATGTTTTTGACTCGTAGAGCTACACGATTGAATCCTAATAGCAATATCACTATATGGATCATACCAAGTTCTATAATGGGTTGGCATAGTCACCTACAAATTGTACCTAACTTGTGTTCCAAGATACATTTCGCTTTCCATGTGTCATGTTTTAAGGTATTTGGACATGTTCACATTGCATCTACACTTCTTGAATTTGACAACAAAGGTTCCATTATCCACAAACTCAAGGATATTATGGAAAAACATTCACACCAACTATTCAACTACACCATCACATTTTTTTGGTCAAGTGGCAAGGCTTACATTTAAAAGGCACAACTTGGAAACCTCTCTACCAACTTCAACAACAATATCCAAAAACCAAGTCTTGAGGGCAACACGTTTCAAATGGGGGAGGCATGTTAGGATCCTTAAGTTAAACATTTTATTATTATTTTATTGGTATTAAATGATCATATTTTAGATTGTCTATGTGAAGCCAACCCTTGCACATCAAGTTTTGGGTTTGTGTTTCTTATATATTAGAGTTGTATTACTATTTTGTATCAAAGATCTATTCTTAAGGAGTTTTATCCCTTTAAGAGGCCCATGATACTTGGTATTTTATTTATGTCCAATTATATTTGCATTTATTCTTTGTTCATTGAGCATTATGTTCATTTTTCATGTTGGTTTTTCTATTTGACTATATTTTACAAGATCATACCAATAGGGATCTTCTTATGTGAACACCCCATAGTGGCATGATACTCATGAATTAGAAGAGATTCCATGACACAAAAGGAGGTTGGATTAAGATGTGGAAATTAAGTACTAGGAGGTGATAGACTCTAATGAAGGAAATGGTTATAGATGAGGAATATACATGAAGGTAGCCTTATTATGGACCTTGATTCATTTGGGTTTTCATATATTTTTCTAATTTTTCAACTATAGACATTCAAGATGGATTCATATAAAGCATTGAGGGTTTGAATCTCAATGTGGAGACTCTTCGTGGCATTAGAGAATAATACATTATCAAGCACAAGCATATCACTAGTCATGTTTCCTAATGCAAGCAAGGTGGAGAAACTCACTATTCAACACCAAATAACCTGACTCAAACAATGAAATTAACCTTTGATTACAAAATCACCCAACTTCCCTTAAAACACCTCTAAAGCTTCTAGCCCTCAAAATTCAACCAATGGACTTATCTTTTAGAGAAGGTTGTACTGAGGCCAACAAAACATCAATTAAGCTTTAACATAGATCTCTAAACACTGCCCCAAAAGATCTCACAAGGTTTCTTTGTCCCAACATTAAATTTCACTAGACTGCCCTATTTTGAAGGCTACTAAATTAGCCCAAATTAACAAAGAAGGTACCTTTTAAACACGTTGTTCTCACTAGATCTCCACAAATAGTCAACAAATAGGTATCAAAACACCAAATTCCATTATTCATTCATAGGTCTAGGGCTTCTAAATCACTACACCATGAAACCCTCAATTCCCATACAAAATTCTAGGGTTTATTGGAAATCGCACTACTCGGGCTTCTCGGACACAACTATTGCATCAAACACTTTTCATATACTCTGAAAATGGTCATCAATCCAACACATAGACAATTCCTTCACTGATTTGTCAAAACACCACTTTGACACCACCATTTCACTTGGAGAAATGCATCATTAGACCCTAGGGTATCATCCCAAACTGTACAACCTGCTTCCCTTATTCCTAAAAATTCTTGGAACCTAATCTACCATCAAACAATTCCAATACACCAAGTAATAGATCAGGATAGTAGGTGGATTGACAATTTCATCATTTAAATTACTATCAAACCCTTAATACTGTGATAATAGGTTGCTATAGAAAATATTAAAAATATCCCCCAGTATTCTGAGTTAGACTCTCAAAATGAGTTCAAATGAAAGATAACTCATAATCCTACACCATACAAAGGATTTCAGGCCATTTGAGAACCTGTACGGTCCGTACAGAAGAGACAAAGTTTGAAAAAATAGAAAATATGTAGTAAATGAACGTTGTATTGATTTGGAATTTCAAAAACAAACTTCAACTACCTGCTCGAGCCTTCTTGAGGCCTTATATAACCATTACATTTGAATTCCACTACTCCAACATACATAACTAACTTTTGAACTTCCTAGACCCCTTATATTCCCTAAATCTACATTTTTAACAACTTTTGATTGACAACTTTATTTGCACTTTTGAAATTTTTCCCTAATTGACACCTAAGACATAATTGATTGAAAAACCCCCCATTACATAGCATATGGTCTTTTTAGACCTTATTTAGATTAAATAAACTCAAAACACCCCTATTCTATCCTTGACTCAACTACTAGCTAACCTATTACAACTTCAAAAATTCAATGTTGCAAATGGTGAATTAGGTGCTCCTACACCATTTCCTTTCAAGTTCGAGGAAGTATCAAACTTCTCTCGAAGTATAACAAATGATGAAGATAAAATTTAGTTAATAAAATCCTTGTTGTGCAACCAAACTCGATGGTTTTATCCATCAATAAATCCACACTTAAAGATGTGTGAGTAAATATTAGGATGTCAAGTGAGTTTGAGATTATTTCCATCCAAGAGCAATGCATGAACCTCTAATATACTTGTTTTGACTCCAAATGGTGGTAAAATTAATATTTAAAACAAATGATTAAATGATCTAGGAATGAAATCTAAAAATTGAAAGACTAATGTAGAAGCATGGTGTAGAAATAATGAAAAAAGCCATGCTCAAATCTTGCAACATGTTCAAGTGAGTTAGAAAAGTACTTGTGAATCTTGGAAAAAAATTTAATATCAAAATCATGTTAAAGTAATTAAAACCAAACAAAGTCCAGGATGTAAATTAAAAAATAATGAAAAAGTGATGTAGAAGGATCCAACCCTCATTCACATACTTGCAACAATCTAAAAATACAACTTAGAAATTGTTTGAAACAACACAAAATCTGTAAGAAGTATTCTTCTTTGTTCATTCAAAATCTCTTGGAAATTCAAGAATTACAAACAAAAATGATCAATCCCAAAATGATCTCCTTCAATCTATCCTCTTTCAATTGATTCTAACTTCTTCAACTTGCAAAATTTTATAAGAAACCATTGTTGCAATAAACATTTGTATCACCAATCCTCTTGCTGTTGGAAAAACTCTTCAAACCTACAAATAAATTTCTTCTTCCTCTCTCCAAGAAAAGATGCACCTCCTTCCAAATCTAAAACAAACAACCACACCACAAATTACACAAAACAAATGCAAGAAAGAAACATAGGATTTCAATTATCTTTGAAATAAAATGAAATTACAACATGACATTCTTCATCATATGGGCTTTGCTGATTACATAATATGTAAAAAAAATTGGAGTCATAATCCTTTGGAAAATCCAACAACATCCTATTATGCAAAAATCCAACTTCTCAAAGTGACAGGGCATCAATATATAGAATTTTGAGGATGTGAATATCACTTTGGTATTCCAAAATAACATTCACATACCTCCTTGGAAAACTCACACCCCTTTTGGAGAATAAATCATAAAATAATAAAAATTCCTCAATTCTCATATGGCCTTCACATGGGCACCTAAACCATGGCCAATCAAATTTGGTCAATCCAATGTGCTTCATTATTCTCTGATGGCTCTAATGCATCCATGAAATAACATGCACTAACATGCAAACTTTGGGCGCCGCAACATGCAAGATCATGCACACCATACAAATCAACATGCAAGGACATCAGATTGACCAAATTTGATTGGCCATAGTTTAGGTGCCCATGTGAAGGCCATGTGAGAATTGAGTAATTTTTTAAATTATTTTATGATTTATTCTCCAAAAGGGGCATGGGTTTTCCAAGGAGGTATATGCATGTTGTTTTGGAATACCATAGTGGTATTTTGATCCTCAAAAATCTATATATTGATGCCATGTCAATTTGAGAAGTTGCCTTTTTGGAGTTGATTTTTTGCATAATAGGATGTTGTCGGATTTTCTAGAGGATTGTGACTCCAAGTTTTTTTTACATATTATGTAATCAGCAAGCCCATAAGATGAAGAATTTGATGTTGTAGTTTCATTTTATTTTAGAGATAATTAAAATTCTATGTTACTTTATTTCATTTGTTTTGTGTAATTTGTGGTGTGGTTGTTTGTTTCAGATTTGGAAGGAGGTGTGTATTTTCTTGGAGAGAGGAAGAAGACATTTTTTTACAGGTTTGAAGAGGTTTTCCAATAGCAAGAGGATTGGTGATACAAATTTTTATTGCAACAATGGTTTCCTATGAAATTTTACAGGTTGAAGGGTCTAGAATTGAGTGAAAGAGGATAGATTGAATGAGATCAATTTGAGATTGATCTTTGCTATTTATACAGACTTATATCAGATTGTAATCATATTTGTAATGCTTTAAATCAGCCCATATGGCTTCACAAACCATTTAATTTCAGTTATGCTATGTAATTCTTGATTTTTTGGGAGATTTTAAATGAATAGAGAATAATACTTCTTGTAGATTTTTGTGTTGTTTCAAACCATTTCTAAGTTGTAATTTCATATTGTTGTGAGTATGTGAATGAGGGTTGGATCCTTCTACATTAGTGGTATCAAAGCTAGAGATTCTAAGTGTATAGGTAGATCGTCGAATGTGAGGCAACCTATGCCAAGACTTGTGGTTGGAGAATGAAGTTAGAGGATTAGAGTGTGTAGACAAATTGCAAACGTGAGGTAGTCTATACCAGAGAGAATGGGATGGGTCATGAGGAGGCCCATAAGAAGTTTTTTTTGGGAACAATTTTGGGAAGAAGTGGAAAATAGGAAGAATGATGAAGAGTTAGAAAAGCTACAAGATGAAGTAAATATATTGTAAAATAAAATTGAAGAGGAAGTGAGAATATGGGAAGAGAGATATGGGAAGAAGAATGTTATCATGAAAGAGGACAACAAAGAGAATATCAAAAAGAGAGAGTTTTGTAGCCCTTTGGAAAGGGTTGAATGCGAGGAATAATATGTGGGGGAAGCCCACACAAATGGAGAAGATGATGAGGTGGAAGTTGCAAAGATAGCACGTGAATGGAGTGCATTATGTGAAGTGGAATGAATGGGCCAAATTCATGCCCAACTTTGGTAAGGTAGGAGTGGTAATTGGAGTTTGGATGCCCACTTCATGGGTTTGATTTTGTTGAATGCAAAAGACAACTAAGAGGGAGGTGAATCAGTTGTACATTAAAACATTAAAACCCTAGTTAACATTTAGATCCGCATTAGTCTTTAAACCCTTAATGAACACTTAAACCCTTATCATGCATTAACAAAATGTAAACATGATAAACAATAATGAAAACACATGATAACACTAGATTTATGTGGAAAATACAAGAAGGGAAAAACCAAAGTGAGGATTAGCTCACAATATAAAGTAGTTGAACCACTGAATACAATAGGCTCAGTACCAGAGGGCTCACTACCCAGAAAAAAGAAGGGTTCACTGCTAGATTACAAAAAAGAAGAAAGAAGAATATTACAATGAGAAATCCATCTCAAAGCAACAAAAAGATCCACCACAACATCACCAATACATTCATAGCCTCTTTGAAGAATGTAGACACCTTCTGCTCACTTCTTCTAGTAGTCAAACACATTAAATATCTCACTGCATTTCACATTTTTGCACTTCCCAACTTTGTACTTCGTATCACACACTCCATACCTCAATTCTCCATCAAATCAAAACTTATTTATACCATCCTCAACCTTGAAAATAATCTCCAAGGTTAGCTATGCACCTCAACTGTGCAAACTCAAATTAGGTTGGCACTAAGCATTCCCGTGGTGGAAAGGAATGAAATTAGACCACACCACACCTTAAATTAGACCTAAAATTTTACATATACAACACACCATGCTTCCACAAACACCAGAGTATTTCCACAATTAGTGGAAACACCCAAGGTCGGCCAAACCTATGTAAACACCATTGAACATCCAAGTACACACTTCCTTAGATCCAAAGATGACTCACAAATAATATACATCACTTGAACACAATTTGGAATATTCCATAAACACCCTAAAATCCAACAAATTCCTTCGCAACAACTTTCACCAGAAGAACATACTCATCTTGTACACCCATTTAACTTTCCTCATGCTATAACAAATGAATCAAACCTTGCAGAGTACCAAACTTCAAAAAACTTAGAGTGAAGATAGATATGAGCAATGTGAGCATACCCTCATATCCAAAAGACCAGAAACCACACTATGGAGAAATATGGAGAAAAACCATATCCCAAACACCATTGCAAAATTGTTCACATACTGGTACTGAACACAACTTTCTCTGCACAATGATCTAGAACCTTAAACTCTAGATATAACACCTTTGAATACCTCTAATCAACACATCCAAACCATATGAGAAGATCTTTAACATAGAAGAAATGTGGAGAAAAAATAGACCACTACTCTGCTATACTAAACACCTCTCAACCATACTATTTTCTCTTTCCTTCAAATTTTCAAAAGCACCTGGAAACCAAGCACAACAACCACATTCTCATCACTAACAAACCACTATAGCAACTCAATCACGGACAAGAGGTTGACACCATAATGCAAAAAATCAAAGCATCATTACAAACTCCCAACAATCTATCCATAGACCTGTTGACATCAATGCAACAACCTAGAACTATTGACATCAATGACAACACACAAGCTACTCATACTTCTAACAGATTTCTAGCAATCAAACAACTTGCTGCGGGATTGTGTAGGAGTTGGGGAAAGCTAGAAAATATTGGGAATAAAAAAATAAGAGAGTAGTATGGAAGTGGAGAGGGAGCTAGGTAAAGTCTATGAGAAAATAAAATAAAATAGGCAGCAAGGAAAAAAAGAGAAATGGGGTGTGGAAAGAGAAAGGAGCAGAGGTGTGGAGGAGTAGTGAGTAGCCCATTTTGGGTTGTTACAAACACATATTAATGCATTTTTTAGCACTAATAAAGGATTGAAATAATGTTGGTTGAGGATAGAGTTGGAAGAATTCTCAAACAACAGCTTCGAGGGAATGGCTATGAGAGTCAAGTTTTGTAAATCTGATTTTACTGAGTTATTTTCTTGCATAAACTTGTAATAGTTTCACATGTTTAGATCTAGTTTCAGATTTGAATGCAATAGCTCTTCTTTGTTTAATCTTTGTTGTTTTGTGAGTTTGTAGAATGGGGTTGCTTTTGTTTGCATCAAAAATTTTGGCACTCAAATTCAAGATGACAACCCAAAGATGAATTAAAAAGGGTTGAAGCAACACATCATAAAAGTGTAACCTTCAAGTGGGCATATCATATACCTATCACAAGTGAAACACAACAAAATTTCTATGCATATTGCAACTAAACCTCTGATTGCATTGAAACAATACTATAGGTTTTTATATCACAAAAAGATAGGGAACATGCTACTATTCACAATTTTTTATTGATTGAGATCTCTATTACTAGTATGTTTTATAGACTAGGAATGATTTTGAAGTTGCTAAGAAAAATTGGAAGGATCTAGAAAGGGGAAAACAAGGGTCCAAATGCGTATTTTTACCTTGGGTTTTATTTATTGGGCAAGATGTTAGGGCCACTACAAATGACAAGACACAAATTACATGCTATAAATGTATCCCAATGACACTTACAACAGGGTAATTACATGTTTGTCAAGGTCGTTCTACAAAATCACCTAGTGGTTTCATCATCTTCTCAAAGAAAAAAAAGAAATTGACATCAAAGTAGAGAAAGCATAAAAATCCTACACATAAAGAGGGGTTAGAACAAGGTTAATAAGGCCAACAAAATTGAACAAGCATGCAAAAGAGGACAAGTAACTAAATGGGTTTGTATATGGCAATCAAATCAGTTTAATTTAGAGTGGATCTCTAAGTCTATAATGTCCCTTTCCCAGTGATCTCTCTAGGAGGACTTAATAGCCTATTTAATTCCCATAAGCTATACTCAGCTAAAGGGAATTGACTAATTTAATTATTTAATGTTGCCTAAAGAGAAAGTACATTTATAAGGTAATATTAAATAATTATATTAAATGGCATTATAAAGTGACTTTGGGGAAATATTAAAAAGGTACTTTATAAAAGGTATTTTATTATTTGAGTGGGAAAATTGCAAGGCATATTAAAAGTGGAGATGAGTCTCATTTTCCTTATGCTTGATTATTTTCTCTATTGGTGATTTGAGGAGATTTTTTGAGTTCTTGGCTCTAGGAAAGAAACCCTAGGGAAACTAGGTTTGGTGGTGAGACTAATCCAACCTAGCTAGTCATTTGGACAAATTGTTTAGGTCTTTCATAGTGTTCTTCATTAAAATTTTGAGTCTCCTACGTAGAAAAAATTGAAGTACAATGATCAATATTTCTCACTCAGCATGGGATTTCATGATATCATTCAGGTGGGACAATTGTATGAGCGAACCTATGACAGATTGAATGTAGTGGTTATTAGTTTGGATTAGGCGATTGATGGTTGCAACTATTTATACCCCTGTGTAACTATTATTCCATCTCAAGGGAGGCACATCATCATTTTAGTGAGTCATGGGAAATATACCAGGTTGTGAGTTTTATAGGAGGGCATGAATCTTCTGAAAGTGTCATCCTTGTTGTAATAACTCACCCTTAATTTTTTTCAAAATTTCAACTTGGAAACTGTTATCAAATATGACAATGATAAGAAACTAAAGTAAAATCCCTTCCACTTTTTAATCACCTAAATCTTAATGTGGGCAAGGTGAGGGCATACAGTGGTAAGGTGAACATGACATTAATTGAGAAGCATCCACTTGTTCAGTGGAGTGAGTAATAACAAGTCAACTGCAAGAAAATACCTTCCACTTTTTGATCACCCATACCTCAATGTGGGCAAGGTGAGAGCATACGATGGTAAGGCTTACAATATTGAGATTTTGAAGCAAACCACTTCTTTAGTGGGGTAAGTATGTAAACCCAAGTGCATGAAATGAAACCATCCACTTATTCAACAAGAATTACAACAAAGCAAAGCACTTGGCGGAAATTCGACCAGTCAAGAGAGATCCTTTGCTTATTCAGTGGGTATAACAAGAAAGTAAAGAATGCTTAATCACTTATTCAGTGAGAGTGCCACTTATTCAGTGGGGTAAGAAATGACATGAAAGTAAGAAAGCTCAATCCCTTATTCACAAGAGAACCACTTATTCAATGGGGTAAGTAGAAAAAAAATACAAGAGCTAATCACCAATGGTACTACCAAAGGTGTTACAAAGGTTCTCAATACAAATTGTTTCCAGAATATCATAAGTTGTTAGAATATGAAAACAATAATAACTAGAAGCACAACTCCCCACAATGATATCCCATCATGAATATAAGTATTCCCCCACAAAATATGACAACAATACCTCAATAGGAAGACCCCCAAGTGAGTGAAGAAGGTCTAGAATGTTGTTGCTACAGGTTTGATACAAAGTTTTAGGTTTGATATAAAATGAACAACAAGCTAGAAACATCAACCAACAACTACCCAATGAACACAACTTCACCAAATCACCATAAGAAATCTCCCAAATACTTGCAAAACTAATATGAATGCTAGGTGCCTCCCAAACACACCAACAACAAGAACAAGGGAAAATTTCAATCACAGCAACCAAAGTGTTGGCTTCCCCAAAGTGTATGACCTAGCTAGAGTGGCAACCTACTCTAGAAAAACAAAGACTCCCTCAAAAATTTTGAAGTATTGAGCAAAGGGGCACCCAAGGACTAGAAGAAGGTCAGTCCAATACCCAAAAGAGAATATCCAGTGCCCAAATCAACATGAGTGAATATGAGGTATGGTTGGGCTATACAATGGTATGAACCGGCAACAACAAAGTCTGAAACTCACTTCAAAAGCTCCAATATGCACTGAAATAATTCAACCATATGCAAACAATACTAGAAATTATCAAAGCAATCCATAAACAAAACTGAAAACTAAAAACATCACCAATAAGCCCAATGGAAACTCGTGAAATAAAGCTACACCTATCTAGCTAGGGAGTATCTTTCAACTTTGAAACTAGAACCAACCATTGAGGGTTTTTTTCCTCAAGGCCTTGAAGAATTCTTGCATCATGTTGGGAGCACTTCATTATCAAATTCTCAACATAACCCAAATAAGAGCTCTGAGGGGGTTTAAATAGAATATAGGGTTCTAATTTTCAATCACCTTTCCCTCCAAAAGGGATGTCATCCTCGGGAAATGAAATTTCATTTTTTTTTTTGCTAAAGTCCTTTTTGGGAGTCCAAGTTCAACACCCCCTTTTAAAACATCTTTAAGTTCTCATCCCTAGGCACAGGGTACAAAAGTGAGCTTAATAAATTAAGTTATAACTTGCCTTTTTTGAACTTAAAACTTTATAACTTAAGTCTCGATATTTCCATTTTACAAACTCCAAGGATGGAGGATGCATTGAATTGCCAAAATTGACAGAGCTCAATAACGAGAACTGCCACCACTACCAAAATTGGAAACCCAACACTGATTGTTGTTAGGACCACTACCAAAAATAAAACTTACTAAAAATAATATATTTCTAAAAAGACTGTGTCCCAATGCCAAATTATCCCAAATTGAGATACAATTGTGAATTACTAAAAAATAGTAAGTGCTAAAAATAGACATTGCCAAAAATAGCAGTGGTTGCCCTCCAAGGACCTCAGAAAACCCAAAAAAAACCTAGAAAACACTATAAATCCTCTATGTTTACCCGTTGAAAAAGCTAGCAAGAATCCTCCAAGAATCTTGGAATCCCTTGAAATGCCTCCATATAGCCTACAAGACTCAGGAAATAGGCTAACAGTCACTGGAAATATTAAGACTAAAAAGGGGACATTACAGTCCTCCACTCCCAAAGATTGCTTGTCCTCAAGCAATGCCATCACAACTCTAGGAACAACAGACCGATCCATATTAAAACCAAGTAAGATCCCAGGATCCCATGTTAATCTTAGAAAGAAACCACCATTCCAACATTGCTCCACTTTGATCATAACTGTAGATTCATCATGCCAAATTTGCACTCTCCTCTCCTATAATCTCGGAATGTAACCCTCCTTGAGACTCAATCTAAAATACCTAAGAGGCCTGAAATCTATACCATGAAACATCTCCTACCAAAGCATCTCAAAGAAATCCATATCTGCAATCCCACTTCCTAACATGATCCTAGGAAATAGTAAGGAAAGCCTTCTCAACCCAAAACCACAATCCTCAACATATCTCCTCATGGTGTGATGCAAAGCCACAACTGCACATATGATTTCCTCCAATGCTCTTGCTAAAATGAAAGCAATCCCTTGCAAGATTTCAACAAACTCATCATCATAACATCACATACAATCATGAAGACATCTAATAACTCTTACTATTCCAACTCCAACAGTCTCTAAATGATGAAACAAAGCATGCGATAACTTGTTGTCTTGAACCAACACTAAGAGTAAACTACAAAAATTTACATTACAAACCTTCATAAGATGAACTCCCAGAGTTTGGAAGGTCTAAAGGAGAAAATAGTCACTGTTGTTCAAAGCTAGAATCAACAAAGTACAATATGATTTTAATGCTCTACACAAGGGATACCAATAGTACCAATGGAATTCCCAAGTATAAGCATGTGAGATGAGCATAGTGTTGCACTAAAACAAATCGAAAGTGGTTGGGAAACACTTTAAAGAAATCTCCAATTGAAACCCTTTAATTCCTTGAAAATAAATAATGTGCCAAATCTCCTGAATGAGAGCAACCCCAAATGTAAGGTGGTTGGTCTATAACCAAACAAAAAACTCAAGACTAAAAATTTGACCCATTCTTTTCCAAGGAATACTCCACTGAGTTACCATTCATTCAATTCTATAATCCTTACTTAAAATCTCTCTCCAATCCATTTGTAGATGAACAATTGGAATCACAAAATGGTTGGTAAGAGAAGGGAAATCATTATAAATTCTGATCCTTATTCCTCCAAGGATATTTCCTACCATTCCCAATAAACCCTATCAATCCTTGTTGAGGATCCCAAGCATGGATACCCATCTAAGAATGATTTCCAACACACCTAGAAAGGTACACATAACAATTGCAAGTACCATTCATAACATCTTTCTCACCATAGAAATTTGTGACTTCTTAGGTAATCTCTTGTATCCCATCCATGAAAGCAACAATATCTAAGGGGCATGGAGCAATTGTTGCCTTCAAACCCAAACCCCAAAAAGGATTAGTATAAGATAGATGGATTTTCAAACATGTAGATGTCTTGTTTAGGTCCCTCTTTCTTCAGAGCTTCATATGTAACAATCCTAAAACCTCCTTTCCTTGTTGTAATGAAATTCCCAACAGCTATAAAATTACATTTTGATAACTTCAAAGATGTTGGAGTCACCATAACCCAACACTTCCCACACATAAACTTCATCTTTCTCCTCATTTTCACATATCATATCTTGTAGTCTTCCAGGAGGGCAACCAATCACTCATAATGTGAATTTAAATGGTAATTATAACAATAAAATTATTGTCGAATGAAATATTGGTATTTTGATTAAATAGTATTAACATTATTATTGTAAAACTGGGGCTTGAAAATGATATTACTATGTTGGTTAAATAGAAGGAACAATATTAATATAACAGTTGGGAGATTTCATGTTAATATTGTTATTAAGTTTTTTTTTAGTGAAAATTTTTGGGCCTAACATGAAGCTTTTTAATATTTGAGAGACTAAATCAAATCGACTCAGTAATTTCATTAAGGTATCTCAATGGGAAAATTAAGCTATGTTTTGGATATGATTTTTACAAAAGCTCTAATACACGCCAATATGGAAATAGCTAAATTGGAGTCAACTTATTTTCAATTAAATTAAATTGAGCAAGTCAAGATATTATGACAGGTCTTAGAAAAAGGGAACACTAATGTTCAAGTTAAATAATAATTTAGTGATGGTAACATTATTGTTAACACTATCTAATCAACACCAAGCTTAAAACCACACTCCAACTCAAGTCTTGAGGCTTCTCCCAGATACCATACCTTGTTATTTTCACCAAGTGCAATGCTACAACCCAGAGTTGTTCCATCATCCAACTCAAAAAGTGGATTATCAATTGATATATCAACACCCATCTCAAATAATGGGTTATCAACAAATTGAAGATTAGCTTCATTCTCAAAATCAACCCACTCCTCCTGCTGATCCAAACTTCCCTTACCTAATTTATTTAGGAAACCCTCTAAGTCAAACTCCTCTTGAAGGTTATCAAGCTCATCAATTACTTGCTTGATTTTCTTAGCTCTTTGTTCATTTTCCTATTTTTTTGTATCGGCTAGTTGACCCTCCACCTTCATTAATGTCATCTAAGTATTTTATAAAATGTCATTTGTTGAATCAAGCTAAAGAGTAAGCTCATCAAACTTTATCTTTTCTTCTTTGAATTCACTAATGGCCTTCCTTTCAAATTTGAGGGCATAATATAGATCTCTAATCAAGTGTAAGTGCTTTGATTCCATTGTCTCCACAAAATCCTTGATAAGTTGGAGATTAGGGAAAGTGACTCCATCCATAACTCCTTGTTTCTCTTCAATCTAATCCTTCTAGTAGAGTTCTCCAATTAAATTGTCTGTGCTATCAAATTTGGATAGAGCTTGCACCTCATCTTCCACGGACACCAAGAGTTGATTTTCTAAATGTAAGCATGCAAGGATGGTGAATTGTTGTTAGGTTGCCAAAATCATAGCTTTCATTCTTGTCATCAGTGTCTCTATAGTTGTTCCAAGACTCTTGTCCTTCTCCACCAATGTGATGAAAATGATCAATATTAGGATGAGGATCAAACTCAACAAGCTCACTAGGCCTTTGCTTATAATCAATTCCATGCATTGATAAATCAAATTTGTGTTCAACATCATCATCAAACTTCCAAAAATTAGCTTCTTCAATATCATCCTCACATCTTACCTTGTGCTCTAAGATTTGAACACCATCATAATCAATAGAAAATTCATCCCATATAGGATCCTTATCATATTTAGGTGCCAACACACCCAGATCTTGTGTGCTAAAGGGTTGATTGCTTTACTCAAAGAAAAGTTGTTCATTGTACTCCTTAAGAGTGGATATCTCTATGAAAAAGGCACCCTCCAACTAATGAGTATTGAAATAATCATAATCACCCTCAACATGCTCTTCTTTGGAAGGTACATTAGAGAAATCACCATAAACATCATCTCTATTAGAATCTTCTAGGAACTCATTAGTCTTAGAATTGTCATTGGAAGAATCTGAATAGGATTCAATGTTGTTGTTTGTCTTTTTTAACAAACAAATCCCCATCATCACCACTTATATGGAAGTATAAGGGATCATTTTGGGGATCTACCACACATTCCTCATATGTCAAAGTGTCTTCTCTATCCAAATGTTTAGATTTAGCAAAAATCCTTGAATATGTCTTTCTAATGTCAGGGTCCCTCATTAGTATGGTTAGTTCCTACAACAACTTAGATATATACTTTTTTGTAGTCATCTTTTTAACTTGCTTCTAACAACTGTGAAAGAGAGGCATAATAATAGACATGCAAATGTTGGTCACCAAAATGAAAAAGATGTACACTACTAAAACTCTGACATGCATCTAAAAAATTGTAGCAAGGTTAGAACTCCCATAGGCTAGCAGGAAAACCAACTTTGATACCACTAACCCACCCTTAATTTTTTTCAAAATCAGAACTTGGACAATGTTATCAAATATTACAATGATAAGAAACTAAGGTAAAATCCCTTCCACTTTATGATCACCCGGATCCCAATGTGGGCAAGGTGAGAGCATACGATGGTAGGTTAACATGGCATTAATTAAAAAGCATCCACTCGTTCAGTGGGGTGAGTGATAAAAAGTCAATTGCAAGCAAATACCTTCCACTTTCTGATCATCCAAATCTTGATGTGTGCAAGGTGAGAGCATATAGTGGTAAGGCTTACAATATTGAGCTTCTGAAGCAAACCACTTCTTCAATGGGGTAAGTATGTAAACCCAAGTGCATGAAATGAAACCATCCCCTTATTCAGCGAAATTGCAACAAAGAAAAGAACTTGGGAGCAAGCCAACCAATCAAGAGAGATCCTTCGCTTATTCAACGAGTATAACAAGAAAGTAAAGAATGCTCAATCACTTATTTAGTGAGAACACCACTTATTCAGTGGGGTAAGAAATGACATGATAGTAAGAAAAATGCTTATTCAATGGAGTGAGTAGAAAATAAGTACAAGAGCTAATCACAAATGATACTACCAAAGGTGTTACAAGGGTGCTTAATACAAATTATTTCTATAATATCAAAAGTTGTTACACTTTGAAAATGATAATAACTAGAAGCACAACTCCCCACATTGATACCCAATATGAATATAAGTATTCCCCCACAAAATATGACAATGATACCTCAATAGGAAGACCCCCAAGTGATTGAAGGTGTAGAACATTGTTGCTACAGGTTTGATACAAAATGATCATCAAGCTGGAAACACCAACCCAAAACTACCCAATGAACACAACTTCACCAAATTTCCATAGGAACTCTCCTAAATTCTTGCAAAACCAATGTGAATGCTAGGTGCCTCCCAAACACACCCAATAGAGAGAACAAGAGTAGAACTCAGTCACAACCAAAGTGCCAACTACCTCAAAGTGTATTGTCTGAGGACTAGGAGGTCAGTCCAATACCCAAAAGAAAATATCCAATACCCAAATCAACATGAGTGAATAGGAGGTACAATTGGGCTATAAAATAGTACGAACTAGCAACAACAAAGTCTGAAAATCACTTCAAAAGCTTCAATCTACATTAAAATAATTCAACCATATTGAAACAATACTAGAAATTATCAAAGCAATCCATCAACAAAACATCAAACTGAAAACATCAACAATAAGCCCAATGGAAGCTCCTGAAATGAAGCTACACCAATCTAGCTAGGGAGCATCTTTCAAATTTGAAACTAGAACCAACCATTGATGGTTTTTGTCCTCAAGGCCTTGAATTCCAACATCATGTTAGAAAAACTTTGTTATCAAATTCTCAACATAACCCAAATGAGAGCTCTAAGGGGGTTTAAATAGAAAATATTGTTCAAATTTTGAATTTCCTTTCCCTCCAAAAGGGACACCATCCTTGGGAAATAAAATTTCATTTTTAATATTTGCTAAAGTACTCCTTTTTGGGCATTTGAGTTCAAGACCCCCTTTTAAAACAACTTTATGTTCTCATCCCTATGCCTGGGGTACAAAATGAGCTTAATAACTTAAGTTGTAACTTGCCTTTTTTGAACTTATAACTTTATAACTTAAGTTGCAATATTTCCCTTTTACAAACTCCAAGGATGGAGGATACATTGAAGTATCAAAATTGACAGAGCTCAACAACGTAAACTGCCACCATTGCCAAAAATGGAAACCCAACAATGGCTACTGTATGCAACCTAAAATGGTCACCTAGACTTTGGGCCCCATTTATTTAATTTGTCAACATCAACTTTTTGAATCAATGATTGTCACATTTTCAAATCAAATTTCTTAGTCAATTCATAACTATTTCAAATGTTTCAATTTTCCCTAAGGTTTGAATGCTTCATTAATTTTATTTAATCGAAATAAATCCCTTTTAATAAATGAAATAATGTTATTTAATTGAAGTTAATATTACTTAAATAAAATGATGCTATTTAATTAAATCTATTTTTAATTAAATTATTTTATTTTATTTTATTAATATTCATTTCTAAATTACATAATCTTATTTTATTTTATTAAAAGAGATATTATCATCTTAAATTAAATAAAATAAATGAAATATCCTCTCAAGAATATCCCGTGATGAAAAAAGGGAAACAAATCAGTTAAAAGGGAAATAAACTAAAAAAAGAATTCCAATCAAGATTTGTTTCTATTTTTCTATTTATCCCACATTGCTTCTGAATTTGCCTTCAATTCTACTTTTGCCTATAAAATGAACCCTCTCATTCTCATTTCAAAAAAAAAAAGGAATCACGAATTTTTACATCAGACTTATGCTACAAATTTGAATTTTATCATTTGAAATTACATTAGTTTGATTATATAAGCATCTTATTTTTAGAGCATATAGTTTAATATTACATTTTAGCTTAATCTTCATAGTAGATTAATTTGCAAAATAATTCATTTATGGCATTGCATGTAGATTAATTTTCATTTCAATAAATTAGTTTAGTTTATTGCATTTTACAGCTATTTAGATTAGTTTTCATTGTTGCATTGCAAGAACATGATTCATGGAGATTGGCATTCTTGCTTCTCCTCTTTGAATCTCTCGTTCCGAGATTGTATTTGCAGGGGTAACAGGGTTAATCTGAGGGCCACAATATCAATCCCTCCTCTTATCGGATAGAGAGCTGTGAATTGATTTGCAAGGACTCATTATTGAGTATACTTGCATGCAAGGATTCATAGAAGTATAACATATTTTCAGTTATACATTTTGGCGCCCACCGTGTTTAATTTTTAGTTTTTAATTTAGTTTAGTTTTTAATTTAGTTTTTAATTTAGTTTTCAATTTAGTTTTTAGTTTTTAATTTAGTTTAGTTTTTAGTTTAGTTTTTAATTTAGTTTTTAATTTAGTTTTTTAGTTTTGCTTCATAAATCCAGCTTCCACTCAGTTGCAGGAAAAACAATTTCTGGGTTTTGTAGCCAGGGTCGAAATCTGATCTGGGTATTTTTCAGTTTTTTGATTTCTTTCACAGATCTGAAGAAAATAGCTGCACAAAAACCGCCGCGCGTCATTTTTTTCACCTGGCTAAAGATTTAAAAAAATTATTTTTTCATCTTCTACTTGCTGATCAAAAAACGATTTCTGGGTTTTATTTTTTGCTTCAAAAAATTTCTGGGTTTCTGTTTTTATCTACTTATTATAAACAGATTTTTCAGAAATAAAATTTGAAGATTTTTATGCATGTTTTAATTTAGTTTTTAATTTTTAGTTTTTAATTTAGTTTAGTTTTTAATTCTAATTTAGTTTTTAATCTTAATTTAGTTTAGTTTTTAGTTAGTTTGGTTTAGTTTTTAATTTAGATTTTTAAATTATATATTTTTTTAGTTTCTAAAATTCAAATTAGATTTTTTAAACTTTGTTAATTTAAAGTAGATTCTTTAACTTTGTTAATTTAAATTAGATTTTTTTACTTTAGATTTTTTAACTTTATTAATTTAAATTAGAATTATTAATTTAGATTAGATTTTTTTTATATTTAGATTAGATTTTTTAATTTTATTAATTTAGATTAGTTTTGTTTTAAATTTTTAGTTTAGTATTAGATTAATTTAGTTTAATTTTAGTTTTGTTAACTAATTCTTCTTAGATTTAATTTTGACTAGATTAAATTAGATTTTTTAAATTCTGGCTCTTCTAAATTCTTTTTTCACAGCATAACAGTTTCTGCAGGACGCCAGTCAAAGAACTTGAAACACACTAACGGTTTGATTGCAGGACGCATGACAAAGACTTGAAAACAAACACTTACGCTTGTCAAAGATCTTATTTAAAATAAACATTGTGTTTGTTTTCCTGCTTTTCAATTCACATAGTCTAATTAGGGCTTCGTTAAAATTCTTAGGAGTTTCGATAGTGAGTAGGGAATTTGGCTCTTTGTTACATGGAGGTGATGACCATGGACAAATCTAGGCTCCTTATGATCTTACTAATATGACGAACTCTTAGGGAGCGGAGCAAGGTAGTGAATCTTTAGCACTTTCACTCGTCAGGGGATTATGCTCTTCTCTCATTGAGAGAATGAGAAACCCAAAAGCGTGTGGATTTGGTGAAGTGAAACTAGCTCAGTGATTAAGGGTGTTTAGCGTGTTTGGGTAGAGGCGGAAATTTAGAAAAGAGTATGCTCTTCTCCTTTTGGGAGAATCGAGAAAATCGAGAAACCGAATCAGGAGCATGCCAGTGTCACCTTTGGGGGCACTGGCAGGAAGTTGAACCTCAGGGAGCGACCCAAGTGAGTACACACCTATCGTCGGTGATTCCACCTCACTATAATAAAGAGCGTCTTGTTGAGTCTAAAGACTCCAAGACCATAGTAACTTCTTTTCCATGACTTGGACGATCATCATGGAAAAGCTCTGTTTATTGCACTGAGCGGCGCCGCTCCGAGCCCTGCTTGCGGGGGTGTGTGATTTTCAGGTGTTGGTGTGGCTGCGAGGCCCAAGCTCTGTATCAGAGGCACCGAAGGTTATTGTGAATGGAAGCCAAGTAAAAACCTCTTAGTTAGTTGCCTACCCGGTTCACCTCCGAAAGGAGTCATAATCTTTGCGCAAGGAGGGGGAAGAATCTCTCCGTATGTTGATCATACACAGATTCCCATCATAGGCATACACCTGGACGTTTGGAGGCGGTTGCGACACTGGCCCCTGCTACAAGGGTAACCTTTGAACGTACACTGTTGAGTCCTTGGAAACACCAAAAACATGGGCGCCCTCTAGGGGGTGACACGGCTGTGTGAGGTGCATGTATGCGCATAAGCAATGGGGCAAAGGTTTTGACTTCTCACCATTTTCTTTGGTAGGGATAGCTATGTGTTTGTTTTTGAGTCTTAAACATTGTCCAAACATCTTCAAACAAGACTCCCCGATACTATCAAGTTGCTTTGTCCTTGATAGATCTGTTATTGACTACTTTTTGTATCACAACTTGTCTGATTGAAACCTATGTGCTTGATCAAAATCTGTGGATATACTTGCTTAATCTTTGCAAACAAACAACAAACTGAAATACTGAGTTCTTCGATTAGGTGACTTGTCCCAGTTTTAGAGACATGTTCTGTATTTAGGGTTTATGTGTCCTTGACCTTTTGAATTAGTGATCCTTGATCTCATAAGCGATTTTGCTTGAGATTGGCAAATTAGGAATTGTTCCTGTCAAATAGATAAATTTTTAGACTCTTTGATAACACACTTGGAGAGTGCTAGTAGTCTCCTTGTCCACCCATTTTCATACAATTCAAACTCGGTACACTTTGTGTAAGTCATCCTCCTGATCCATATGTGCTAGGGTATTCACCCAAGAATTGAGCACCTCTGTGGCAGTGTTGGTTTGCACCTATTTGCAATAATAGTTCTGTTTCACCCATCTCTCTGGGACAAGAGAAAGCTTTTATATCCTAGTGGTATTGGTTTCTTAGGGTAATGCATTTTACTGAACTCTCCCTTTCATGATCCTGACAAGATATCAAGTGAGCCAGCTAGGAAGCGACCTCGGATAGATCTT